>JADIOT010002636.1:4929-87903 GCA_018343995.1 Waltiozyma sp. UFMG-CM-Y6624
TTTTTTTTTTTTTTTTGTTAATTGATTTTAAAATGAGATTACACCTCATTATATATATATATCTTTCTTAAATATAAAATGACGAGTTTTATAATAAGCTGGTATGCAAATTTTAATTCATTGAGCAAGCAACGGATTTATTTCTTAATATGGGAAATTCTACTAATAGTTGAATCCTTTTGAAGATTAAAAATCAATGAAATGACAACACAATATGAGAAATCAAATGTTATGTGTGTGTGTGTGTTGATGAGGTTAATTAGAAATTGAATGTTTCGAAATTAACC
The DNA here is from genome assembly GCA_018343995.1 of Waltiozyma sp. UFMG-CM-Y6624. Lineage (NCBI taxonomy): Eukaryota > Fungi > Ascomycota > Saccharomycetes > Phaffomycetales > Wickerhamomycetaceae > Waltiozyma > Waltiozyma sp. UFMG-CM-Y6624. The sequence continues at coordinate 5,217 of JADIOT010002636.1, forward strand.
TGAAATTATCATACTAAACTTTCAAAAGTGTAATTGAAGTTTGAGAAGAGTTCACAAAAGAAGGTTCTTCGCCCTGTTCAAATTCGTTAAAACTAGCACGTGGAACAGCAGCAGCACCTAGATCAGTAGATTTTGTATCAAAGACATAGGTACCTCCACCAAGTACATAGTCACCTTCTTCATCATCATAAATATTGTTTGGGTCCTCTAAGGCGTATTTGTAGTTCCCATTTTCCAAGCAGGAATAGTCAGTTGGATCTAGCTCTAGGTGTCTTAGAGTCAAATATCCTAGTTTCTCTGAGCTGTTAACTAGCATCTCTATCATATCGACAAAGGGGGTTGATTCCTCATAATCAAATTCATAAGAGTAACACGGAATTATAGATGGTCTGAAGATGAGCTTCAGGTTTCTTTCGTCAAAAAAGAAGTCATTGAAAGTTAAGGAAACGTATTCAGCTCTGGTGATAAGCTTAAGAAAATCAGATACAGGCTCAATGACCTGAGGGTTTGGATTTTCATTCAATAGCTGGAAGAAAACATAGTTGGTCTCTTTAATGAATGTTAAGTTGAACTTCAAATAGCCTAGCAAATCATAAATTTCATAATCAGCATGCTTATAAGATTCACCGTCAAAGTTATCAATCACCATTTCTTGATCATCAATGACGTGCTGTAGGTTGATATCATCGCATCCTTGATATCCAAGAATTTCAGGATCTTTAATAATATTGATTTTGTTGAGACTGAGCTTGAATGTTTGATTCTCAAGTTGCATGGACATTGCTAAAATATTTAAATTATTTTGTGTGTTCTTAAAATCTGTTTCTACAAAACTTGATTAATTCACTTTGTGTTAAAGGATAAATTTGATCCTTGATTTATAATATTTATATAGCTATTTCTTAAAACTCTCTCCCCTCGCGCCTAATTAATCTCAATATGTAAATATATATGTATATTTATAAAATTATATAACAAGGGTAAAGATAATCCTTATATATTTTCTTATAAGTGCATCTAATTTAACTTGTTACCATGGCAACAAGGCTAAAACAAGAAAGTTGCACCTTTTTTTTTTTTTTGTACACAAATATGTATGATTATTTGAAGAAATATTCACATGACAAAGTGATAAATTTATTCCTGTCTTTAGTGTAACCTTCTCCCAAAAGTGGGGGGGGGGGGACTCACAAACAAGCAAAATATATTATATGTACCTATATCATATGATGTTTAGTTATTTATGCCTTTATCATAATACATGAAGCTAGGTTAAAACAAGAACTAAAGAGAGTTCAGATATATATGATGTTTGATATATAAGATACATGAAGATTATATACTTCTAATTAAAGACATCAAGATTTATAACCATTGTGTAAATTAAAAAAATAAACTCAAGGTGAAAAAAAAATAAAAAAGATGGCTGAAATTTATAAAGAGATACTCAGCTGTCTAGAAACAATCAGCCAAAGCAGCCTTATCAACAAACCAAGAGACCCTACCAGCAGCCAATTCGTTGACAACAGAGGCCGGAAGGCCCTTCTCTGGCCTTTCCATGATTAATTGGACAATAGAAGCCTTAACAGCACCTTCAACGACGAAACTGACTCTATGAGAATGACAAATGACTGGAATGGTTAGAGTGATTCTTCTATTTGGACCAGATGGAGCATTTTCAACAGGAACAACCCAAGCTAGTTTCTCCCTCAAGACTTCATGGTCATTAGGGAAAATAGAGGCAATGTGGCCATCAGGGGCACAACCCAAGAGAAATAAATCGAACAATGGTAATCTAACAGAGTCCTTGTTGGCGAATCCTTTTATAAGTGTCTTTTCATAATCATCAGCGGCTTCTTGTGCATCATCTATTAAACTTTCGTCAATATGGTAGACTTTTGGCATTGGCTTACCAAGAGCTTCAAGTTTGTCAAATATTTCAGTCTTGGCTAAACCGTAGTTAGAATTCTTGTCGGAGAATGGCACTAATCTTTCATCGGCAAAGTAAACATCCCATTTGTCCCATTTAACGTCATCTCTATTCAATAAGCCTTGACTTAAGACACTAATTAAAGAACCACCAGAAATAGCAATCTTGAATCTTTTACTAAGAGCCTTTTCTTTCTTTGATTGTTTTGTTAAATTACTTTGAGATTTAGAAATTTGCAAACTGGAGGTAGAGTTTATTAGTTCATCTGCTTGGTTATTACTAGTTTCTGAGGACTTTTTAATACTAGCAGAAGATTCCACGGAGGACAAAATTGGAGAAGATAATGCCTGGTTTTGAGCTTGAATAACATAATCAGCAAGGGCATCAGCAACTCCACTAAATTCTTCAAATGAGTGAATTTTTGGAACTGTAGTTGTCATTGGGTATAGTTATATTTGGAGAATCTGATGTGTCTGATATGATTTGTAAATGTAATAAGTCTATAATATGTAGGGGGGTGGTGTCTTTTGCCGTAGTACACTAATTGAGTAGAAGTGGTGAACCTTATAAATGTTTAGATATAAGTGCAAATCTTAACAAAAATTTGAATAACGAACAATTGGGTTATGATCTAGATAATTTGAATCTTGTTTGATCAGTTGATTATAGATTATAGAGTTAACACTCCTTGTCACCAGTTTTTTCTGACCTACAAACTACAAAACAACAAACCTGCAACAAACTGGCGCGGTTGATTGTTGTGATTCGTGATTTCAGCCAACTTAAAAGATATACATACATTTTCTCTCTAGCAGCTTTGTCGTTAGGCAGACCCTTCCCGTGCGTAGCAAAGCAGTAAATGGCTGCAGGTAGAACTCCGCGATCAAGGTTCTCTCCACTCTGGAGTATTCCAATGAAGATCACACCGCTTTTACCAAGAAAAAAAAACAATAGTATTTCCTAATTTGGATTTTTTCGAAAATCGCAATGCACAATCACCGCATACACACCACAAACCTAACTATATATCACTATATATCATCAAAAATTAATTGGTTTAAACATAAAATTTTTATTCAATATTTTGCTGAAAATCTAGCACATTTGTTTTGAGTTCGTATGTTATTGAACTGAACTAAATCTCGCTGTTTACTGCTACACATGGACTTATCCCGACTTGATCCAGTCTACCATAAACAGGCTATGTAATTTAATCACGTGATTCTCTCAGCTGTTCGAGAGGGTAAACTTTTCTCTAATTTTGTGGCAAATGAAACATAAACCCTCTTTTCCTCTTTCCTATGTATCTTGTGTTTTGATTCAGCATTCAACGAACGAATAAAAGCTGAGTTTCTATCGAAAATGTCACAGATTGATTCACATTTAAAACTAATAGGATATTCATCCACATTCATACACAGTATCTTCGGTTTCAAGATTATCAGCACACAAATTGACAAATATTCATATGTCGCCAAATTATCACACTCACTGGATATGACTGAATTGACAGTCACAGCTCTTGATATTGAAGGAAAGGGTGAGAAGTTTATTGTTACAACGCTATCCAAATCCGGGTCCCAAGTCAGGTCTGTATCAATAAACTACTCTGACTTTTTCAAGGATATCAAACTTCCAGTTTCAACAGATAAGCTTGATGAGTATCTCATTGACAACAACAACTTCAATGAGACTTTGGTGAATGTTCCATTTAATGTCTTTCAGCAGACTCAATCTAGCTGCACAGAAAACAAGAGTTTATTCGAAGAAATAATTATCCCAAGCTTCAAGACCAAAGGCTATGTCAATGAACTCTCCAATGCTCATAAGGATATAATCAAGAATTGGTTCGGTTATACACCAACATTAGGCCGTATCAAACCTACATCAGAGAGGAAACAATTACCTGAAGCAATGGCAAAATTCGACGATGAATACGAAATTTTACAGAATCAACCAAGAGAAGATCCTTTGCGTATCATACCATCCATAGGAGACTCTGATCGTGATCCATTTGCAGGTCGTAATCCTGATATGAAGCCCTATCTTGATACTTCTTTCGAAAAGCCTTCAGGTATGATACCTGATAAGAATCATCCTATTTTTCAAAATCCTGGCAATTTAGGTGGCAATGGAATTGGTGAAGTCCATGGGGGGTTAAATATGGGTCCACCTGGCTCGAGATATGATTCCCCTTTCGGTAACGATATTAATGATGAAGGGGTAGGTATGGGTCTTCCTAGAGGCTCATTCAGAGGTGGGTTCAGTAATAACAGTAACAATGGCCCATTTAGCGGTAATCCGAGAGCGTTTGGATCCGATTTTGGAACTGGTCGGTACCCAGGTAGTGGGTTTATGTAATTCAAATTAATTCCTGTTTAATTATATGTACTAATTAATTAAGTATATATATATATATATGAGCGGAATACAAATGATTGGAATTTCTATCTCGACAGTGTAATCTTAGTACTTTCAATAATCAATCAATTAATTAATAACAGTGTAATTTACTGCACAAATAAATATATAAATTATTAAATTTGAAGTCATATTAACAATGTATATTAGACTCGTTTAAAAACAGAACCAGGCCACTCTACGGTCGGGTGTAATGACCCGTTTATTTCTACATAAAATGTACGGATGTGTCAGAACATACATTTATAGGATATGTATATCACTGATACCATCAGTCGGCTTAAGATTAGATACTTCATAAACTACTAAATGTATGAGTGTTCAATACTAGTATCATAAAACTGTTTTTGGTCTGGTGATGAAAAATAACGTGGTATGGACTACTACTGGGAGTAGAAGTATTATAGTTGAAATTATTATTGGTGTGGTTTATTTGAATTGTATGATACTATATATAATGAGAAATCGTAACAACATTAGAAATAGGTATCATATGTCATGCTTCAACTGCATGAAAGAAAAGAGAGCAACCAATAACAGATGATACAAGCTTGTATATAATTAAAAGCTTGATAGTCAACAATATAAGTGTTCTTGAGAAATGAAAGATATGCATAAATAGAAAGATCAATCGATTTGATATCAGTTTGTGTTTTCAAAAGACAACACTGAAATGAACCAGACGGAAATTTGATAAGAGTGATGGTAGTGGCCTATTTGTTTAAATTAGCAGACAGAGTATAACTTGGAGAGACTAAGAGAGCAGTATTCTCCGTTCTCTTAGCCTTTAGTTGAAACATAGAATATGCAGTTAAACCAACAATTGATAGACCAATGAGTTGGATGGTTGAACGGTTGGCAATTAAAGCTGGCATATTTTATTTATTTTTTTTGAGTTTAGGTACTTTTGCTAAAAAAATTTAATTGATATATGTAAGAATCAACCAACTTGAAAATCATGGGGGATGTCTCAGTATTTATATTCAATTGCTAAACGACAAGTTCCAAGACCTCTCGATAAGCAGGTAGATATCATATGATTGCGTAAAATATTCAACTGTGTTTAGTACTGAATTCCCATGAATATTAAATATATGTACAACAAAGATCATCCGTTTCTCCTGGTTAAATTCCTTTGAATCGGCGTTTCACAAACATCCGACATTTGGCATAAAAACTTGTATATTTTCGTGGGATGGTGGGATCATATAATAAATTCCGGGGTAAAAGGGGGGGCCACCGGTATAACCAACATATCCAATATTCAATTATGGCAGTGCGATTTCTTCCGTGTTAAACTTCCCGCAAGAAAAAAATCTCCGGGATGAAGTTGATTTATATAATAATAAATTAAGGATATCTTTCACAGTAAACCTCAGAACTTCTATTCCTGATTTAAAGATTCTTAAGGGCTTAGTACTTATTGCTATAAGTATTTGGGACCTGGGAATATTGTATATCGTTGAAAACACACCTGACGACTTCTTCCACCTGTTTTTTTTTATTTTATGTTGTGTTTTTTTTTATATGTTGAGTAGGAGTAGAAGTAGTTCCGAGTACAGATTGAAGGCTTCAATAAAAAGTCTCAGCCGTTCGCCCGCAAATAGGATCTACTGGTAGGTAATACATATTCTTATATATGCAATTAAAACTATAATAGACTAGTCGTCAAAAGTAGGGAGGATCTTGAAGCAAAAAAAAAAAACACATACAGCTCTAATTTGGTATTTTCTCCATGAACTGTTTGATAGCAGTGTATAAGAATAAAAATTGAGTAAAACTCTGGACCATCATTACCCTAAACGATCTAAGCTCTTTAACAGTTTCGTAAATCACATCAATTTCTGTATCCTTAGGTATCAAGTCCTCAGATAAATTAGAATTGAAAAGATAATCTAATACAATAAATGTACCTGATCTACCAACACCTGCTGAGCAATGTACTACTGTTGGGGTCGGATTATTCTTTGTTTTGATCAATTGAGAGATTTGATATAGTGTTTTCCATTCATTTGGCTTTCCAAAGTCATCCCAATCTAGAATGTGATAATGGGTAACCTTCTTGGTGTAATTGTTCTTGGATCCTGTTGGATCTGTGATAATGAGGTCGAATTGCGTAATTTGTAAAATTTCAGTTTTATTAATATCATTCAATCTAAAACGAAAAGATTTGGTATGCTTCGAGGAATTAATTGGTATGTCATCAGTAGCTTCATTTGAACTTAGATGGTGCAGATAATTAAAACATTTTTCTCGTCCTTTCTCTTCGAACGGTGTCAGCATCACAATGTTAATTTGATCTCCCGGAACCTCACTGATCATAGTCCAGAAATCAATCACTGTCTCTGAAGTTGGGCCCTGAGTTGAGATATATGTAAACATATCCTTATTCTTCTTCGATACCAATCGAATATGAGAAGCATTGATATAGTCATCATTTACTGGGTCTACCACTCCCATGAGCTTTACTCTGTATTGATCATAAGGTAATACATTGCTATATCTGTTCTTAATGCGATTGCTTCTTTTCAATGAAGCATTAAGAGTATGTGAGATGACTTGAGAATCTGGGGTGGTCAAGGCCTGTTCAATTAAAGCATCTTCTTTTTTATTAATGTAAGTGAACTTGGCTTGAAGTTGAGAATGAGATTGTTTAAGATATCCCGGAATCCTACTGATCATTTTTGGACCATCAATTGCACGCTATTTGGAATTAGTGAATTGATTTAAAATTGTTGATCTACGAAACAGTATCTGATAAATATATAACCTATATTTGTAAGGGGATGAAATTTAAGCAGAAAATGTATCATGTGGTTTTTCTTCCTAGGAGAAAGGCCCTGCAAAACGAAACCTCTCTCTAGGCTGAAAAATATTATATAAGCGTTTTAAGGAAAAACTCTACATTCCCAATCTGTTTTCTGCCGCGCGGTGCGGAACTGTTGAAAATAATAACATGAGATTCAAAAATATACAACCCCGGCCATAGACACCAAAAAAAAAAAAAATATTCTCACTCTCTAGGTGGGGTAAACAAAAGATTCAGTTCTAAACTGCCAACAATTCAACATCATTCCAAATACAAACGGCCTCATCTCACCAATAAATACCATCCCTACTACTTTCTTGCTTTTTTACAGATCAAAACCATCAACTAACTGCTCTCTATCCACTAAAATCAAATTATATTACATATATCATAGAAATATGAAGCCAATAGGACCACCAGCATTAGTAAAAAATACTTTTAGGCTAATAATTTCCCGAAGATTCATATCAGATCATGTCAGCTTTACAGTGAGAAATCAACTGGGCTCCAATGATGGATCAGCCTTACAAAAAGACCCATCCAAGCTTAACATACACTTACTTAAAGCTAAATCCCACCTTGGCCATTATTCAAACCGTATGAATAGATTATACAATGAAGATAAATATGCAGCTAATGTTGTAAAACTTCCTATGAAATTAGACGATTATGGTCTTGATAAATGGATCCAACAAAGCTGTTTTGCAGTGAGCGTTTTCGATGGGCATGGTGGAGATATCACATCTAATTTCCTTCAAAGTCATCTACATGAGGCCATTGAATCCAATCATCCTTCGAAAGATGGATTATACGACATATTGAAAACATATTCTGAAAATATTGGTGGGTACTGGAAGAGACTTTACAGAAGGAGAGAAAATATTTATAAGAGCTTAGAGACCAAAGCGTGGGATATTGATGATGTGAAAATTAGATTATATTTGACCTACCTTCAGACTGACTATAAGATCCTAATACGGCAATCAGAAGCCATGAAAGATTCAGATCGTATCACTGGCTCAGGATCAACAGGAACCACGCTTCTACTCTACAATCTAAATCTAAGGGATCATGATCATTTATACTTCAATGCAAACACCGCTGCAAGATTGTACGTCTCACAAGTCGGTGATACCAGAGCCATCATAGTGGATAAAGATGGGGAAGCACATCCTTTGAATTCCATACATCATCCATCTTCCATTATAGAGTCTGAACGACTTAACAAATACAGTGCTGGATTTCTAACAGATAGTTTTGGAGAGAATAGATTCCTAAACTTCGCTAACACTAGATCATTCGGTGACTTGACTGGGAAATCCAAAGGTCTTTCGGCAGAACCAGATGTTACATCATTTGTTATTGGTGATCCAAGTATAATCATGAAGGAAAATCTCACAAGCGAAACTATCGCAGGTAAAGGTGGTGATGAGTGCTTCATAGTTTTGTTCAGTGATGGTGTTTCCAATTTCGCCACAGACCAAGAAGTTGGGGATTTGGTCATGTCAACAGTCAATCGCAAAAGAGGAAGAGCCACTCCTCAAGATTGTGCAGAGGAAATTGTTAAATACGTGGATGCTGTCGGTGCTGATGATAATGCTACAGCTTTGGTGGTTAGACTATTAAATTGGGGTGGTTGGCCTAATCATGATAGAACTGGGCAGTTAAGGGAAAATAAATTAAGATCCGGTATTTCAAAGATGCAAAAACGCTAGTTATACTATTATTTACATTATAATTATAAGGACAACATTGGTAGAGTAAAGTATCACTTGATCTTTACATCATTGCACACATAGAATACGGGAGAGTGTGTGTTTCTATAATGATCAAACATCATGTCGACTCAAAGATCTCTGTAATAACAAACTATAAAAAAAAATGTCCACGATACAAATTAAAACTTATAGATCAACTAGAAGACAATTGATTAAAAAGACGACAATATTGTAAGAACAGAATTTAATATTATATTCTAAAACATTTATGTACAAGATCTTATCACAGATAATATAAAAAAAATATATATAAAACAACCCAAAACGATAAAAAAAAACAAAGATGAAAATGATCTACTAAATCAAAAAGAAAGCAGTACGCAATAACAACAAACCAGAGTAAAGACAAACGAAAAAAAAAATCTCGGAGCCTTATTTGTTCTTGGTTTGAGTATAACTAAATCTCTTTCTAGTTGGGGAGAATTCTCCTAACTTAGACCCAACCATATCTTCAGTGACTTCGAAAGCGACGTATTCCTTCCCGTTATGAACTTGGAACTTGACACCGACGAATTGTGGAAGGATAGTACAACTTCTAGCATTAGTTCTGATCGGAGAACCTGTCTGTAAGGCATGGCCGATTGGCAATGGAACAATATGTGGTCCCTTCCAGACAGAACGAGAAAATAAAGTTTGAGTGAGTCTCATGATGGTATAATTGTAGAGGAGGTGGAAGTTATGTAAGACTTGGAGAAACTTGAATAAACAAAAAGAAACTTAAGGAAATTATAATTCGATCTTCTTCATAAATTTTCAATTATCAAATTGATACTTGAGAACTGATTTGTTCGCGCTGTGATTACATAAGCGTCACTGGTAGATCTGAACATTTACCCGGCTTATGGAGTTGGGATATTTTTGAAAGAAGATCAGACCGTAGAATATTGTTCATAATCTAACCGTATGGTAAATTATTCTCTATTAATGATTATTTCATCTACCTGAATACAGATAACGAAACTTTAGATTATTATTCTTCACTTTAATTCTTAGATTTTATTTTTAGATCATTTATATTACCAAAGAAAAAAAAATTAACAAAAGAAAAAAAACGACAAAGTATATTTTTAAAACTCTATATAATGTTCAAAAGATTAATTCTTCCGCTTAAAACAATCACCAGAAGATCTTTTCTATCCACCAGGTCACCAACTTCGTCTGGTTTTATTACCAATAGACAATATTCACAGGCACTCTCCCCATTATCAAAAGAAGTCATCTCTGGAAGATTGATTCAAATTTTGCAAGGGTATGATAAGATTAATCTTCAAAATAAGGATATCACACCACAGACTTCATTTTCTAAAGACTTGGGATTGGATTCTTTAGATGTTGTTGAGGTCATCATGGCTATTGAAGAGGAATTTTCAATTGCTATTCCTGAAGAACTTACTGACAATATTAAGATTGTTAATGATGCTTTGGAGTTGATCGCCAAGGATCCAAACTCTGTCTGAGGGGGGAGGGGAGATGACTTTAACAGTTGTTTTTTTTTCTCTCTCTCTCAATAATCCTATTGACTAAAATTATGAAATTATGAAGCATATATGAACTGATGACACACTCAAATATTAACGATCTGAAATTATATAAGGATATGAAATACATGACTGTGTATAGACAATCAAATCTCTAGAAAATCTTATACAAAATGAGGACCTCTAATTTCTTGTTCTAATTGTTTTAAAGACTCTTCATAAGCAGCATTCCAGTTTGTAGTAACATCAGAATCCAACACCAATTCATTAATAGAATTTCCGTTTCTACCAATATCATAATCAAAAGTTTTGAAGAACTTCTCTTCACCTTTACCAATGAGGAAGTTATATGCAAACCCAGATTGATTAGCTCTAGCTGTTCTACCAACTCTGTGAACGTATTCTCTTGAGGAGTTAGGTAAGTCATAATTGATAACATGTTTAATGGTGGATATATCGATACCTCTAGCCATTAAATCTGTGGAAATGACAACGTTAATAGTACCTTCGGTGAAGCTTTGTAACGTTTTAGATATTTGAGATTTGGATAATGTGGAGTTGATGTTTGACACTGTGATTTCTAGAGATAATTTACTGATGATGATATTCAATAAACGAGATAATCTAACGGTAGCTTCGTTGGAGTTAGTGAAAATTAAAACATTGGAACTGGTCCCATCTATAAGCTTCTTATTGATCAAATTCAATAATAAAAGAGGCTTGATAGTAGAGAAGGCACTTGATAATTTGACAATGTATTCTGATAATTGAATTGGTAATGTGAAAATATGCTGCCTTTCTGACTTCAAAAGTTGTTCTACATCATTGACAATGACCAATCTTGGTTTGTTGAATTTTAAATTAGTCAATTTACCTGGATCAGTGGTCAAAGTAGCTGAAAATATCATCTTGATAAAATTTAACTTATAATTCTGAGAGATGTTATTGTTCTGAGACTTATCAAAAACCTCATTTAACTTGGTAATTAAAGTGTTGGACCAATCTTGGAAACTTTGGTTCAATAATCTATCAGCCTCATCGATAACACACCATTGTAAATGCTTCAAACTTATACTTTCCATATTCAAATGATCAACTAATCTCCCCGGGGTAGCAACAATAATATCCGGAATATGGGTTTTTAATTTTTTGGATTCTTCTTTTAATGAAATATCTTTGGCTCCCAACGTAACGATATTCAAAGATATTCCTCTAGATAAGGTTGTCAATGTCTTGTAGACTTGGTTGATCAAAGGCTTAGTAGGAACAATAATAATACAGGCCAATTTTGGGACAACTCTATTTTGTAAAGCTTGAATGATTGGAATAGAGTATGCTAAAGTCTTACCAGAACCAGTTGAAGCATTGACTAGTAAATCACCCTTGAATCTAATTGGATTTAATTTGTTGCTGATTTCAGGTAGAAGAAGATCAAGGGTTTGAATCTGTGTGGCAAAGGCATTATCAAACTTCATAACCTTTACTAAGTTATCTTGAATCCTCTCTGACAAAAGAGGAAATTCAGAGAATGGTTTCAATTGATCTGGCTTGATGTAGTATGGAGTGGTAGTTAACCAAGATAAATTGTTATTGGTGTAAGCTCTTGATAATCTTTGATCACGAGGAAGGGCTGGTTGTGGTAATGGCTTTAAATCTTGTAAGGTTTCAGGTTCAGATTCAGAGCTGGTGTCTTCATCAATGGCAAGTTTGGAGGATTTTATTAAGGATTTATTAAAACGGGAAATAAGATTAGAGTGTTTGGATTCATGTTCTTGTATGATTGGTTCTACGTCAGATTTCTCTTCACTAATATCTTGATCAATCATTTCAACGTCATTGTCTTGTGTTTCTTGTATATTTTCTTTCTCCTCTTCTTCATGATTTTCTTCCGTTGCTGGTTTTATATGTTCTTCTTCTTCTTCAGAGTCAGATGATGAGTCTGAATCTGAGCTGGAGTCACTATCTTCGGAACTTGATTCACTATCATCTTCAGCACTGTCACTATCAGATTCACTACTTGAACTGTCAGAATCATTATCACTATCACTGTCTAGCTTTCTTTTCTTGTCGTTTACAGTGATCTCTTCATCATCACTATGAACTTCTTCCACGAGCAATGCATTAGGGTCAAATCTTGCAGCGAACATGACGACAGTAATTTCTCAATGAAACAAGTATAATATCCAACCATTATTATTTAAGACTCTTTGAATACTTCAAAAGATTTGAATTATTTTTTTTTCGGAACATGCAGGAAGACATCCGAACATCACTTCACATCAATTGTTATTAATTATCTTTTTAAAAAAAAAATTCATTATTGGGTCTAAATAACTACTATATAAATAAAACATAATGCTGTTGCTGTGCGTGTTTTTTTTCAAGGTTCCCTGTAGTACTTAGGAGCAATGAATGGTTGCTTTGAAATTTCAGCTTCTCTCAATTTATTTCTAATCTTAACAAGAACCTTGGTACCAGACTTTTGGAAACCTCTTTGCACATAAGCTTGACCAATATTAGTTCTACCATTACCTAACGAAGGGGAGTTGCTACCTGAAGTAACAATACCAATTCTTTGATCAGGGTTTTCAAAAGAATAAATTTCCATACCTTCTCTAGCAGCTGGGCCATTGAGTTTGAACCCAACTCTTTGTTCCTTAACTAAAGATCTATCTTTTAATTGTTGAAGAATCTTAGAAGAACCGTTGAAACAACCTTGTTCCCTTCTAGATTTAGAGATGACCCAGGAAAGAGACCCTTCCACTGGGGTTATATTATCGTTTAAATCATGACCATATAAACACATACCAGCTTCAAGTCTTAAAGAATCTCTGGCTGCTAGCCCAATTGGCTTGAGTGATTCATTTTCTAGGAAGGCCTTTGTTAATTCATAAGATATATCATTTGGAATGGAGATCTCGAAGCCATCTTCGCCGGTGTAACCACCTCTAGAAATATGAACTTCAGTGTTATTAAAAGCTGGGATAGTGATGTACTTGGAACTACCAAAATAAATCTTAGATAAATCTTCATTTGTAAATTTCTGTAAGATATTAACAGCTTCAGGACCTTGAAGGGCCAATAAGGAGTTATCAATAGCCTCGAATTGGACATCTAATCCTTTGCTTTGCTCCTTGAAAAACGCTAAATCCTTATTTCTAGTACCAGCATTTGTAACCACATAAAAGGTATTGTTATCACCATGTTTGGTAATAATTGTATCATCCACAATTCCACCTTCTTCATTAAGAAGAACAGATAATTGATTCTTCCATTGACCCAAAGCTTTGAAATCAGTTGGTGTGACCTTCTCAAGTAATTTGATTGAATCTGGACCTTTAAGTTTTTGTTGTAACATATGACTAACATCAAAAAGACCAGCTTTATTTCTAGTCCAATGATGAGATTCAATATGAGATTGACCTTTGTAGAGAATTGGCATGGCATAACCAGCAAAATCGACGAAGTCTGCTCCTAAGGACTCATGAAGCTTATATAATGGAGTCTTAAGAAGAGTTGGGGCTGTTGAGTAGGCTCTTCTAGAAATCATGATGGATATAGTACTGAAATAGAAAAATATTATGCTAGTTTAATTTCTTTTTTCAATTTGGTATCCCCTTTGAAAAATAATATCATTTTTTGGAAAATCCCTTTTATATATAATCTCTCTTCTTGTTAATATATTTTAAGATTGCTGGACTTTAAGACCTGCCTTCTCCTTTTAAAGAAGTCAACTTTCCTTAGCTTAAAGGAGTCAAATATCTTTGAAAATGACCCCGATAGCGCGATCTAGTATAAGTACGAGTGTGACTCGGGAAATACTTTTCTGCCCCATGAATTGATCAGGTGATTTCACCTATTTTTAACAGCCGGGTAAAAAAAAATAGAAGAAGGTATGACTAAGCAAATTGACGAAAAATAGTTGAAGAAAATGTGGAAGACAATAATATGATGATGGGTTAAAGAAAGTTCGATTTCCTTCAGTGATTTCTAGGAATTTAACTTCATCAGTGTATTTTTTTTGTCTAAAGAACTATTTTAAGATGTTAAAGCATATGTTCAAGTCCTTGTTCTCTCAGAATACAACGCAAATGATGCGTAGATCTATCCCAAGTTCTCCAATCATGACTTCTTTAACCACACAGCTTCAATCCATTTCCCTTCTCACATCCCCATTCAGAATCTCTCAAAGATACGCCACTATAAATCAAATTAAGAGAGGTATGACTAAGCCGTTGAATAAGAGACCAACTAAGTCCCCAGATTTAGATGTCTCTCCTGTCCGTAAGGGTGTCGTATTAAGGGTTATGGTTTTAAAGCCAAAAAAGCCTAATTCTGCTCTAAGAAAAGCTTGTAGAGTCAGATTAACAAATGGTAAAATTGTTTCTGCTTATATTCCAGGTGAAGGTCACAATGCTCAAGAACATAGTGTGGTCTTAGTTAGAGGTGGTAGATGTCAAGATTTACCGGGTGTTAAGTACCATTGTGTTAGAGGTGCTTTGGATTTAAGTGGTGTTGCCAATAGACAAACTTCAAGAAGTAAATACGGTGCTAAGAAACCAAGCAGCGATTGATTGGCTTGCTAATATTATTATATATGTATAGATGTTTGAGGCGGTCAAGTTGTAAATAAAAGTAAAGTTAAACTATAAAGAAAATGTGATACAAACAGTGAAGTATAATTCTAACAATAAAATGGGTGGGATTCTAGATTTAGGTGGAGTTGAAACGTCTACCTGATGCAGTTTTTCTCGAAACCTCTTCATTCTCAGGTTTGGCTCTGTTTAGAATCTTGAGGTACTGATTGACTCTAAATCTCATTCTAGAGTGCATGTAAGCCTTTGAACATTTAATATGATAGTGGAAGTAGTTTCTAAATAATTGTATATGATTAAGGGTATTATCTTGCTTCTGGACAGTTAAATGTCTTGGGAATAAAACAAATGTGATATAACCCTTCTTTTCATCAGCTTGGTATTTGATCAAGTCTCTAATTTCTAAAGGTGGTTCCTTGTGTGAGTACAAGACTTGAGGAGCATTTTGGACAGCTCTCTTTCTGGCATCTACGAATTCTTGTAGGAAAACCTTACCAAAAATCTTATCTGTTTCATCCTTGAAGACAGTTGAGAAGAAAACAGTGACTCTGTCAAATGATGGTTTTATGTAAATGGCCTCTTCATCTCTGTAGTTTATTTCGTAGATTTCTGAGGTTGGTTCTGGTTCAACACCAGATTGTTCATACTTGGAGCCTTGTTCAAGATAAGAATTGAACGCTAGTTTGAATGGGATGGCTAATAAGTTTCTTTTGAGAAGGGAGATTTCGTTAATTGCCGATTCAATACCTTCTGGAGTTTTGGAGGCAAGGGCTAGTAGATCCACGTAGATTGAGTAATCATAACCAGGTTCAACAATTTCTGTTTGGAAATCAGAGTAGATTTGGTTCAATTTGTTGACAGCATCGTATTGTTCGATATCTTTAAAAGATTTGGATGTGATTGAGATCAATAACTTGGATTTGTCCTCTGGAGTGGATAAATGGAACGTGGTGTAATCGAAATCGGAGATAATACGGTCAACCAACTGAGGGGTTTTAAAAAGTTCAGTTAGTGTTTTCTTTAGAAGAAGGTTTTCGATTTGTAATTGAAGCATTTCTGTTATAAGTATTGATTCAATTGCTTTTTATTTGATTTAAATTTGCAAACATTGAGTGGAGGCGCTGTTTTTAAAAAAAAAAGACTTATTCCTTACCACAAATTGTTGCCAGTGGGATATTTCGATTCGCGGCGACGGGCCGAATATATAAATATATATTTTAAATATAAACTAATAGTTTCAAATTCTCAAAAATTATTAATTACAACTACAATCTATATGCTCTAGTTGAATTTATGTTTTTTTAAAAAATCATTAGTAATTCATATGGTTAACCCAAGTTTTGGTACAAAACTGAATTTTGTTTTTTTTTTTTTTTGATTTTTGTTTGTTGAATCGAATGATTTCCTGCTTCATTGTAAATCTAAATTGAAAGTATAACTCTATAATTATATATATATATATATATATTTTAATTTAAAAAGACAGTAAATTTATCTAATCAAGTTATTACTTTTGGATTTCATCAATGCTATCGATGACCAAATCCGGCGTTACTGAGTTTTCTCTGATATAGACAGCATTGACCATGTCATTGTTGTCACATCTCTCGATGGCTTCTTCTTTGGTTGCAGATATACCTGCCTCTAAATGTCTTTTGATAATTCTTGCTCTTGCCTCAACAGGTTCCACCTTAATTTTCCATTTCTCATCAACGATTTCAGAGATTTCTTTCCAGTGCTTATCCTTCAATAAGACATAGTTACCTTCGATGATGATTATTCTGTGGTGTGGTGTGATTCTCTTGGAATCAGGCTCGGGGTCTTTTTCCTTGTGATTAAAGGATGGTGCTAGAATATCTTTAGATTCTTCAGTGATTGGCTCTTGTAGTTGATAGATCAATCCAAGAAATCCCTTGGGATTAAAAGTAAATGGGGCACCTCTTCTCTTGAATGCGAGCTGTGGATCTGGGAATCTGGAAAGTTCTTCACGAGTGTAGTGATAACCATCTTGGTTCAAAACAATAGCGATCTCTTTGCCGAACCTTTTATTAATCCTTTCTGTGACATTCGACGATATAGTAGATTTACCTGAGCCCGGCGATCCTGCTAAGCCTATGAGGACCCTTTGATTGTTTGGTTTCTTCTCAAGGAGCTTGATGACACGTTCTGCAAGATCTATCTCTGTTTGTTCCATTTAATATATTAAATTTCAGTTTTCAGTGAAATGACAGAATGAAGATAGCTGGATGATAAAAGTTGGAAACAAATTGAAATTTAATCCATGAACTCTCGACTTCTTACAATTCTCCACAAATACCATTCTATCATCTCCTATCACCACTACATTTACAGAATAGTACTGTACAGTGGTGTAACCGAACAGAAAAATTCCCCCCTAGCAGCAAAAGTCCAGGCTGGCTCTGATTCTTTTAGGCAGAGTCAGGGATCGCGTTCCAGGGAGAAGTTGATTATAAAAACTCTCACTGGAAATTTGTGAGCCTCTTCTGGAACACAAACTCCCAGCAGGGAAAAAACAGGATCGTTAGGTACAAGAAACAGATCTGATTAAATTATTGGCTTTCGTAATAACAATAACACATCAATTTTTTTATTTAGCAAAAAATATCAATCTTTACAATTGAATCAATAAGCCTTGTAAAATATAAAGAAACTATATCAATGATAGATCTTGAATCTCTACTTGAAAAATCTTCAACTGAGATATTCTCGACCTATAACTTGAGTCAAATTCAACAGATCTCAGACAAGTTATCCAATGTTTCCAAATCCAAACATCAGGAACTAAGATCACTTGTTTCCTCCAAGTATAGAGACTTGCTAAAGACTGGTGATGATATCATAGCTATCAAAGAGTTGGGTGTCAATCAGGACCATTCCTTGTATGATTTAAGCTTCTTCCGAAGCCCTAAACTCGATAAAATCAGCACAATCGACAGGAACTTCAAAATTTTAAATCAACAAATCTGTAACAATGATGGCATCAATGTTCAAAGTTTATTGGGTGCGAACACTGACAGCATCGACTCTGTATTGCTCAATTCTGATTTCTGGATCCATATCTCTCCCCTTCTTGAAGTTTCTGTGACAAGTAACCTTGATGACATACTACAGATCTTAGTTGAATTCAATACATTCAAAAACAACAGCAAGTACTCCCAACTTTTAAAAAAACATAAACCTATCATTCAAAACAAACTCAAAGAAATCAGTAAACAAATTCTCGGAAGACTTAAAGATAACACACCAAGAACTGCAGAATTATTCAGTGTTTACCATAAGATTGAAACTAATAACTTATCGGATTTAGAAGAGTTTCACATCGAGGACATAGATCTTGAAATCTTCAATAACTTGATCACTATCCTTGAAGAAGCTGATAACAGAGATTCAACTCTTCAACAACACATCAAACCCGATAATAGCAATATTGAAATATTCACAGACTTCCCCAAATTCAATAGAAAATTTCAATCGTATCTCACCATGAAATTGAAAGATTTACAAACTGAACTTACTACCACCGTTACAGCTTATTCTCCAAATTCATATATCAATCTATACGATTTACAGTTCCAAGATCCACTCTCTGGGTCAGTTTTCCATAAAGACCAATATTTGCTTGATATATACTACCTTTCCATTGGTGTTGAGAATAAAGCTTTGGTTGACATAATAGAAAAATTGACTAGATTTAAGCACTTTTTAGGGAAATATTTTACGTTTTTTAATGATTCAGAAGATACAGAAACTTTTAATATCGTTTTCGAAGATCTTATTAAATTGTTGAAAACAAAGACAGATGTCAAGGATAATTTGGTGTTAATTAAACATCTTGATGGAATGCTAAACTTCAATTAAAGTATTATTTAGGGTTCCTTAAGGTCATTAAATTTTGATAGTTTTAACAATAGAATTTATCTTTTTTTTTTTAATCGTACTTGTGTAACAGCTCTTTTAGGTAATTGGAAATATGGAAAATGTTTACTCCTTCGCAAATAAAAAAAGGTTAGGTGGAAAAAATAAAGAACTCCTCATAGGGGGCTCGAACCCCTGACATTTCGGTTACTGCTAACCTCAAAGCTAGGCCTTGAAAGACTATAAAAGCCGAACGCTCTACCAACTGAGCTAACAAGGACGAGTTCTTGCCTAAAAGGACGACCTTCTCAATCCTATCCAGCCATTTTCAATTTTGAGCGTGAGCTTTGCATTTCAATTGAAACGTTTATTAGGAAAAAAAAACATGAATTCTAATGTAAAAATATTGGAAATCTTCATATCAAGGGATAGAATTTATTGAAAGTATCTGGAAAGATGGCTTTATCGGAATTGAATGTTTTTTATAAAAGTTGATAGTTGAGTGTATGTGTTAATATTCTATAGATTTTAACTGAAACGATTATTAAAGAAAAAATAAGTTTGTTTGTTTGATCTTTCGTAAATGGTCTATATAACCAAGGTACATTTCTAGAATATAACGTCGAAGTCAATTAGTTCCATTTTTTTTTTAATCGGTTTCAATGGAAGAAGATCGGGTTATGAATTGAAATTCGAAGATAAATTTGGTTGGAAACAGCCTGGGAAGTGAAATAAGTCGAATTTACAGAAGGCACCATCCAATCTAAACCTTTTTTTTTTTTAATTTTGACTGACTCAATACAATGCTTAAAAATTTAATCGTTATTCAATCTCTTTAATTATAGTTAACATGAAAAGGCGCGAGAAGTAGATTTTAATATACACGTCAAAGAAAATAGCTATTTTAGTTTCTTCTACCTCTTCTGGTCATTTCAGGCATCTTGAAAGGGACCTTCAAAGAAGCGACCTTATAAGAAGCTGCTGCTGCCTTTGGAATGCCGAAAGCTTCAGCTTCAGCGACAGATGCCGACTTTACAGTAGCACCCAATGCTCTGAACAAACCGACTAATCTCATTGGCTTGATAGATAATTCTTGGGCTAATGGGGAAACTTCAATGATGAAGTTGTTGATATGCATGATTAAGGCTAAGATGTAACATAATAACTTATCTTCGTGGTGTGGGTCAACCTTGTACCCTCTGTCCTTTGCTCTACCGAATTCACCTGTCTTGGAAACGGTGAATCTCTCTAGCAAACCATCTATTAAGACTTCACTTGGGTTGTTCAATTCGTTGGTCAAAGCAATTTTGTTAGAAATACGTCTCTTAGAGTAGAAACCAAGCAAGAGAGAAGCGTAATAGATGAGTTGCAGTTTAGTCTTTGGAGTTTCTGAGGTAATCTTAGGTAATTGTTGCTTAATGATTCTGGAGTCCTTGAATGGTAGTAGATCCAATTTTTCTTCCAAAGTGGCAGCATTTAGTATGGCCTCCACACGGATGAACTGTAATTCTTTATTCGGTATTATACCTGCGATTGGATAAATATCCTCGACATTGGTGGCGTCAACATCACAGGCTGGAGTTGGTCTGTCATCTAAGACAGTTTGCTTTAATTCTTCTCTGGATGGCAATGAGACAGTACCTGTCTTCACGGCGTCAATGATGTCAGTTTGAATATCGGCCAATCTTTCGGCATCGATTCTATTTCTTTCCATATCAGTAATGGCCTTCTTAGCCTTCTTGGTACCGAAAGCTTCACCTAGGGCATTACGTTGAATATTGGCTCTGACGTTGTTTTGCTTGATCTTTGGACCCTTGGAGATCTTGTGAGACTTGGAAGTGACAGAACCAACAAAAACTGGGGCTTTGAAAAGATCTAAGGACTTTAATGATGGGTCGTAGATGGCAAGAGCGTACTCAGATTCATCGTCAGCTTCTGGGACACCGTCAAACTCCAATTTCTCGTTTTCACCGTGGAAGACATATTGTTGCGAGTGCTTGTTCTTGTAGATCTTGAAATCGGCATCTGATGGGACGTTGAACCCATTGAAAAACCCACCTACGGCGACGGTTGGTTCCTCAGTATATGTAGAAATGGTAAGCTCGTCTCTAGCTCTCTTTCTGTTTTCGTTTGACATGACTGGAGAAATTCTAGTGAACGTGTACTTGGTTTCACTCAAGCTTTAAATCCTCACTCCTCCTACAACCCATCATTTCAAACAATTTTTTGTGATTTTTTTTTTGTATTGAAAATTTTATGCGCGGTACTTTTGATTAGGTGGCTGTTAGGGCCACTTCTTCAACTCTCATGAGCTGTTTTTCTGGTTGATGCATTGAGAAAAAAAAAGCGCTAAACAGTCAGAGGTTCGATTGGAAATTTAAAATTAGAGATGCACCAGTTTCTATTCCAGCAAAACCAGGGTTATTATAACAGTGTATGTTTTTCAGATTATTCAGAAAAATGTCAACATCAGCTGCTTCTTCAACGAAAACCTTACAACCGCATTGGCATAACCCAGCCAAGACTGTCTCTAATGATCAGCCTGTCTTGAAACTTTTCAATTCTCTCACAAAGACAAAGACTGAATTTTCTCCTATCAAGGGCAATGAAGTGAAGTGGTACTCTTGTGGTCCAACTGTCTACGATGCCTCCCATATGGGTCATGCCAGAAATTACGTCTCTATTGATATTAACAGACGTATCATACAAAATTATTTTAAGTACGATGTCAAATTCGTTCAGAATGTCACAGATATCGATGACAAGATCATCATCAGAGCCCGTCATAACTACCTATATGAGCAATTTGTTCAAAGTTTACAATCTGCTACTTCAATTCCTGAAGAAGTATCCACCAAGATCAACTCCGCTTTCCAACTCTATGTCACTAACAACTTGCCAGAGGCTCCAACGTCTCCAGTCGAATTCTTACAATGGACCACCACTGTCGATATTGCCACGAAAAAGCTTGCCAATCCAAAATTTGAAATGCATTTCACTTCTTCTAAGCTTGCTGCTGAAGCATTGACAGGTTCTGTCTCCAAGGACGACTTCTTGAACCAAGTCAAGGATGTCTTTGTTCCAGTTTTAGATAAGGAACAAGGATCCTCAGTTAATGATCCTGAAATTTTTCGTAAATTACCAGCTTTCTGGGAACAAAAGTTTAACGATGATATGACTGCTTTGAACGTTCTTCCACCAAATGTTACCACCAGAGTCTCCGAATATGTTCCCGAAATTGTTGAATTTGTTGAAAAGATCATTGCCAACGGTTATGCATATTCCAGCTCTGATGGCTCTGTCTACTTTGACACTGTCAACTTTGATTGCTCCGAATTGCATGACTATCCAAAGCTTCAACCATGGAATAAGGGTAAGCAAGACTTGATCGCTGAAGGTGAAGGTTCTCTATCCACAAATACTTCTGGTAAGAGATCAGCCAATGATTTCGCACTCTGGAAAGCCTCTAAACCAGGTGAGCCAGAATGGGATTCTCCATGGGGAAGAGGTAGACCTGGTTGGCACATCGAATGTTCCGTAATGGCTTCTGATGTTCTCGGTTCTGAAATGGATATTCACTCTGGTGGTGTTGATTTAGCTTTCCCTCATCATGACAATGAATTGGCCCAATCTGAAGCTTGTTTCGATAACAAGCAATGGGTCAACTATTTTTTACACACTGGTCATTTACACATTGAAGGTCAAAAGATGTCTAAGAGTTTAAAGAATTTCATCACCATTCAAGAAGCTCTACAAACTTATTCAGCTCGTCAATTACGTTTAGTTTTCGCCTACTCCCAATGGAATTCTGGTCTAGATTTCAAACAAGCTCTAATTGCTGAAACCAAGTCCTTTGAAAGTACTTTCAACAATTTCTTCCACAGTGTTAGAGCCATCAACAACGAATACAAGCATAGATTAGAAGCTGGTGTTATCGTTTCCAAAAAGCCAACTGCTGCTGAAAAGGAACTATTAAGCAAGCTTGCTGAAATCAAGATCAAGATTCATGAAGATTTCTGTGATAATTTAAACACACCACAAGCTATCAGAGATCTTATCTCATTCGTTGCCGTTATTCGAGCTTACATTACGGAGATTGGTGCTGATGTCAAGATTGAACCATTAGTCGAAGTTACTCAGTGGATCACTCAAATTTTGGATATCTTAGGGTTCCCAGCTCGTTCTGATGGTCTTGGTTGGGCTGAAGAAGCATCTTCTTCCTCTGGCTCTTCTGTTTCTACCGAAGAAATTATCTTACCATTCGTGAAGACTTTATCTTCTTACCGTGATCAAATCCGTCAGGCTGCTATTAAGAAGGCTCCATATTCAGAATTTCTCATTGCTTCTGATAAGATTAGAGATTTCGATCTTCTACAGTTGGGTGTTTCATTGGATGATAGAAACGATCAACCAGCTATTTACAAGATCCTCAGTGATAGAGAAAAGGATGAATTAATTAAACAATTAAGAGAAAAGGTTGAAAGAGAAGAAGCTAAAAAGTCCAAGAAGTTGGAGCAACAAAAATTAAAAGAAGCTAAAGAACAAGAGAGATTAGCAAAGGCTAAGATCTCGCCAAATGATTTATTCAAGACTGAAGAATACTCAGAATGGGATCTTGAAGGTTTACCTTTGAAACTTAAGAATGGTGATGAGGTCACCAAGAGTGCTAGAAAGAAGCTTCAAAAATTATACGATCAACAAAAGAAATTGAACGATGAGTATTTGAGTTCAATTTCAAATTAGCTTATAGTGTTAATAAATATTATTTTAATAATTTCCCCCCCCCCCCACTTTTTATAAAAGAAAACAACTGTTTGCTTCTGGGAATTTTCGTGCTCTTACCAAAAAAAAATATTGGGCGAAGTGTTTCTTGGTGGCGAAAAAAATATTCTCACCAATAAAAAATAAAAAAAAAATTTAAAAGACGACGTTTTAAACCTCCTTCAGTTGAACAATTGATTAAAAATTAAGCTGGTCTATCATCTAAACCATTTTTTTGTTTTAAAAAAAAGCTTTTTATTTAACGATTCTTTGCTGCTTTCACTCACATTCAATCACCGCTAATTACACTTTAGACCACAATAAAATTTTCGAATTTCACAAGTCCCTGATTATTTGTTTATTTGTAACACTGAAAGCTGCTACTGCTGTAAATTTAGATTTGACTAAACACTAACAGTAACAATCTCGATTTGAAAAGTATCCATTTTAACTATATTTAGTAAAGAGCTGTAAATCTTGGTAATACAGTAAAAAAAACGCAAAACCACAAAATAAAACCGGAAAATGACAGCTACACAAGAGTTTGTAGACGTATTAAATGAAATTAAGGGAACTAAAAATGGTGTATCAGGATCTCGTATTAGAAGACTTACTGATATCGCTGTTCATAATATCCACTCTGAATCTCAAATCATGCCAGAAGTTCTTTCTAATATCAGAGATGCTGCTGTGTCTCATAAATTAGGGGCTTTGTATGTTTTGGATTCCATTGCTAAAGCCTTTAAAAGTGAAGCAGAAAAGAATGGCCAAGTTGTCACTCCTAATGCTACCGAAGGTACTTATGCTGCCGGTTTAGTTAAATTAGGTAAGGGCTTAAAAGATGCTGTTGATATAACAGTTAACTCTGTTCCTGAAGACCAAAAGGAGAAGGTTTTTAAACTGGTTGAAATTTGGAATAAAGATCACATTTTCCCGCCTAATATCATAAGTCAAGTAAAAGGTGAAACTGATTCTCAAATCGATGTTTCATCTGCTTATAACGCACCTGGATTTGATGGTTCATCTGTCCTTAAGAATTTAGCTTCGTTAGATCGCAATGGTAATTCTTCTTCTGTTCCTTCTTCTTCTGCTGCGACTGCTGCTGCTGGTCCAAGTAGCTTAGATTTGCAGGCTCAACAAGCTGCTATGGTTAAAATGCTACAAAACTTACAACAGACTGGACAATTACCAAATATTCCCCAACCTCCTCAAATGCCGGTGATGCCACAAATGCCACAAGGTTTCCCAGCGTTTCCTATGCCACCACAACAACAGGCAAACGGATTCCCATTTGGCCAGCATGGTGACAATGGTAATAGTAATGCTAGGTATAATAATAACAACGTAGGGTCTGGATTCTCTCAACAAGATGCCTTTAACCAATTCAAGTCTTCTAATAACAGAGATACTAGAGGTAATATGAGAGAAAGAGATAATAAGATGGCTTATTCCCGTCGTGGGGACCGTAACAGATCCAGATCGCCACCAAGGAGAGATCAGTATGGTGGGAATGGTAACAATCGTTTCAATAATAATAATAATAGTAATTCTAACAACAGAAATACCAGCAAATCATTAAACGGAACAAATGAAAAGAATATTCCAGGTACGCCACATTATCGTCCAAGGAATTACAGCGTTGATCCAAACTTACCGAACGGTTCCATTAAAGTCTTTAGTCGTACAATTTTCATCGGTGGTGTTCCATCTCACATGGATGAACAAGAATTGGCCACAGTGCTTAGACCATACGCTGAAGTTCAATCTGTTATCTTGAACATCGAGAGAAAGCACGCCTTCGTGAAGGTTTACTCTCGTAAAGAAGCAGAAGAAGTCATCTCCTCCTTCTCAAGATCTCAAAACACTATGGGTTTAAGAACTCGTTGGGGTGTTGGTTTCGGTCCACGTGATTGTTGTGATTATCAACATGGTGTCTCTATGATTCCAATTGCTCGATTAACCGACGCAGATAAGAGGTGGATTACTATGGCTGAATGGGGTGGTATTGGTCCTGAAAACCATTTGACTGCAGGTTTTGTGATGGAAGAACCTGATATTGAAATTGGTGATGGTGTAACATCAAAAGCCATCTCTAAGAAAATGCCAACTGATGGGTCAAGAAATGGTCCTAGATCAACCAAACCTGGTGAGCCGGATGACTTGTATACCGATCCATTGAACAAGCCTCAAGCACCAGCTTTCTTACAAAATCAACAAGGTAGGCCTAACTTATTACAAGGTTTATTTGGCAATGGTGGTGCCCCTACTGATTCTGCTCCTCCTCCTCCAGGACTAGCAACTTTCAGCTCTCAACAATACAGTAATCCCCCTCCTCCTTCTGCTTCTGTTGCTCCAAGTGCCAGTGATGCATCATCTCAATTGGCTAATTTGATGGCTATGTTACAACAACAGAAGAAATGAAATTTGTTTTGCCATGTCCTTGTCCTTGTTGTTTTTCTCACTCTCTCTTTTTTTTTCTCTTGTTTATAAAATTCATTATTAATTAAGATCAGTTGATATAAAAAATTATATATATATAGTCAAATTCTAACAATATCTAGTATTATGATGTTTCTAGTTTGTATATCCATCGATCTATTTGAAATTTTGTATTGTAATATATAGTTAAATATATAACCCTTAATAAAGTTTAAAAGTAATGATACGGTTCCTTTCAATTGGATAAATTGAATTGAGATTCACAATATTCGAAAAACGTTTTTTGTTTTAAAAAAATTATAGAAGAACACGAATATCTGGGGATAATTTTAAATCCTCATATATATAAGATTTGGTTTCAAAGCCTAAAAAAAATTGATGATATATTATTTATCTCTTCTTTTTTTTCTTTCTTCTCTCTCTCTCTCTCTCTAATCATTAAATTTTTGGAGACATTTTTGTACTTTCTTTTCTCTAAGAACTATGTTCAAATCAGAGTACATGGGTAATCTAACTGAAGATTTTCTTCATATGGATATTTTTCAATAAAATATGAATTTACTAAATAGAAAATTTTGTCAATGTTGGCCCATAGATCAAATTAGCATAAAATCTTAAAAACAAATAGAACCCTTGAAAAAAGAGGTAGTTAATAATCTAAGAATAATACAATTCCAAATTAGTTCCATCATGGATCTCATAATCTCCCAAAGATATATGGTCCTTCAAAGTGGCACTGCCTTTCTTTAAAGTGATCTTTGCTGAATTGATTGTCCCAGTTTGTAAAGCTAGGATTTTCTTGAAATCACCAACAAGATCGTCTTCTAGAGCCTATTGTTAGTTGTTAGTGAGAGCTTGATAGATTGGATGGAAAGAAGTTTTATTTGTGTGTGTACTTACTTTGACGCGAACTTTCTTACCAACTCTGTCATTTACTACTACTTCAATCATATTAATTTTACTTCTTGTATGTTTATTTCTCAAAGATCAATTAGTGTATAACTACAATTTGTTAAAATTCACATGAAGATCAAAAAATAAAATAAAAAAAAAAAAAAAAGTTGGTTCGCAAAAATCTCCGTTTTTAACCGACACACTCACAAAAAATTGCTCAGCCACATGCAGCTTTTAGATCTCACATAAAATAAATTTTAGTCCAACAATATTGAAACCTGGAAAAAATAATGATAACTTTATGTTAAATTTGTTCTTGTGTCAATATCTTTTAGGCTCTTTTTCTGGTATTTATTACCACCTTATCAATATCTCATCACTGGTTGTCAAGAAACTTTGGAAATTTAAACGATGACTATCCTCCTTATAGATTCATACGACTCCTTCACGTATAATCTCCGTTCTCTTATCGAGGAGAACTCTGGAGAAAAAGTGATAACCATCCACAACAACACCATAACTTATGAAACACTTCAAGAGTACTTTCCATATTTGACTGCCATTATTATAGGTCCAGGTCCAGGACATCCTTCCATAGCCGATGATGTCGGTGTGATCCCATATTTATTCAAATCTGAAGTCAATATTCCAATTTTTGGTATCTGTCTTGGTTTTCAATCCATATGTCTCAGTCAGGGTTGTTCTGTTGAAAAATTGGAATTGATTAGACATGGTCAAGTTTACCCAGTGGACCATTTTGAAGAAGAATTAGCTTTGTTTAAAGGGATTCCTCAAGGGTTCAAGAGTGTTAGATATCATTCCCTCTATGTACCTGCATTGAATGACAAGCTCGTTAAATTGGCTAGTACAAAGGAGGAACATAATGAGCAGGAAATTATTATGAGTGTAAGGCATGCTGAGAAGCCTTGGTTTGGTGTCCAGTATCATCCTGAATCAATCTGTTCTGAGTTTGGACAGCAACTGGTCAAGAACTTTATGTGTTTGGCTAATAAATATAATGATAGGCTTAGAACTATTGAAAGATATGATGAAGAATTGTTCAAAAAAATCATCAAAAAAATTGAGGTTCCCAAATTGATCTCAAATAATATTTTAGAGAAGCCACAGTTTTTCAAATATGAGGAAGTTAACAATGAGAAAAGTTCTGTTGAAATTTGTGATTTGTTTAATTCTCAGAATAAGGATTTCATTCTCTTGAACTCTGCTTCTTGGCCTGGAAACTGGTCCATCATCGGTTTGCCTTCTTCCACGTCGTCAATTTACATTTCTCATTCTACTGATTCACCTGACATTATTACTTTGGAGAATAATGGTATCATTACTAATGAGTCCTTGAAGGGTAGAAATATTTGGAACTTTGTCTCAGAATTTATGTCTTGTAAGTTGTCTCGAAACTTAGACCTTGAGAAAAATTTTCCTTTTATCGGCGGTCTTTTGGGTATGTTTTCTTACGAAGAAGGTGAATTTATTCATTTTCCTAATTTGCCAAAGCTTACTAGTGGTAATATTCCAGACACGAAACTTATCTACGTTGAAGATTGTATTTTGATTGATCATTTAACCAAAAAGACTTACGTAACAACCTTGAATCCAAGTACCGATCTCAATCAAATTGCAGAATTAATCCAAATCCCACATCTTTTAATTGAACCAGCAACATCAATTCCAACTAAAAGTATCATTAAACCGAGTTATGAAGATTACGCCGAAAAATTTGAAGCTTGTCAAAAATATCTTTCCAGTGGGGACTCTTATGAACTATGTCTTACTTCCTCCACAGAAATTCATATCCCTTCAAAGATAACACCTTGGGAAATCTACAGGACTTTAACATTTAAAAACCCTTCACCTTACTCTGCATTTTTCAAATTTAATGATTGTTGTCTAATCTCTTCTTCCCCTGAAAGATTTGTCAAATGGAACGATAAATATTGTGAGCTACGTCCTATTAAAGGTACAGTTAAGAAAACCCCTGGTATGGACTTTGCCAAGGCAACTTCTATCTTGAATACTCCAAAGGAAATTGGTGAGAATTTGATGATTGTTGATTTGATAAGACATGATTTGTACAATTTTCTCGCCAAAGTCAACGTTCAAAAACTCATGCAAGTTGAAGAGTACACAACTGTATATCAATTAGTCTCTGTTATTAAAGGTATGTTTGAAAAAGACAGTTACCAAGGCATTGATATTCTTAGTAAGTCACTTCCACCAGGTTCTATGACTGGTGCTCCTAAGAAAAGATCCGTGGAGATCTTGCAAAGCTTAGAAGGAAGAAGAAGAGGAATGTACAGTGGTGTTTGTGGTTATTGGTCTGTTGATAACCGTGCTGACTGGAGTGTTATTATCAGGTCTATCCACTCTTATGTGGATGATTTGAACAATTCTAAAGATACTAATGTATGGAGAATTGGCGCTGGTGGTGCGATTACTGTATTGAGTGATTTGAAAGATGAATGGGAAGAACTATTGACTAAATTGGAGTCGGCTTTACAGACTTTCGATATGATTGGGGAATAGGATGGGTTCTATATTATTGTTATTGTATTTAATTAGAATGATAATGACTTGTAAATAATTACTATAAGAAAGAAAAAGGTTTGATGAATGCAAATATATCAATGTACTACTAATATACAATTTCAATTGAAGATCCAAACATCTAGTCAAAAGTCTTCTTAACACCGGTAGACTTAACAATAGCGGCACTGGCTCTTTGAGCAGTCGCGAGGGCAACACTTGATTTCTGTCTTTCTTGAGGAGCGTCTCTTCTAGTAAAAGTCTTTCTAGGTGGTTTTGGCTTGAAATCTCTTTGTGGTCTTTCTTCTTGTTCGTTTTGTTCACGGCTGTACTGGTGAGGTCTTTCTTTTTGCTGGTCTTCTGATCTTTCTCTGTATCTATCACTACCAGCATTTCTGTTATTTTGCTTGTTGATGGCACCTGGGTTTCTCTTAGATCTATCTTCACCGAATTCCATTCTCAAAGGTCTGTTAATCAATCTCTTACAAGTCTTATCCTTCAAGGCATTAGTTGGGCCTTCTTCATCTCTGAAATCAATGAAGGCGAAACCTTTACATTTGCCTGAATCTTCAAATGTGGCCATACGAATCTTAATGATTTCACCACAATGTTGGAAATGATCAGTAAGCATTTCATTTGTGGTGTCAAAGGACAAGTTACCAACGAATAAGATACGGGATGGTGGGTTCTTAGATAGTGCTGGACCAACGCCAGTACCATCTGCAGTGGTAACAGCAGGTCTACCTTCAAAGGAATCCGAGTTCTTAATCAACAAGTTTCTACCATTCAATTGAGATTCTGATAAGGAGATAACAGTATCTCTATGAGCAGTTGTGGCAAAATCAACATAAGCAAAACCTTTGATCTTCTTTGAGTTCTTACCTTGAGTTGGTAAGTTTACTCTGGTAATATTCTTTTCTGTCACCTGAACTAATTCACCTTCGGTAAGCCCCTTAGAGTATTCAGTGTATGAAGCAGTCTTGGCAACTATGAAACGGATAATATCTTCCTTAGAGGTATCGAAGGACATATTACCTATCCAGACACCAATACGTTGTTTCTTTTTAGATTCACCATCTTCCTTAGATTCGGTCTTTTCAGTGGAACCATCAGTAGGTTCGTCATCTTCCAACTTGGAATCATTTTCAGCGGCTTCCTTTTCAGCATTCTTGATCAATTGCTCAGCTTCCTTCCTTTGATCGGCTTGTAATTGTTCAATATCTAATTTACCCTTTCTTAATAAACGCTTTTGCTTCTTGGATAATGGAGCAGTTTGAGATAGATCAATCTCAATTTCGGATAGTTCCAGGTTTCTCTTCTTAGAAATTGGGTTTTCAGTCGATATAGCTTCAGCAACAGCGATTTTTTGTTCTTCTGAGTCACTCATTCTGGGCTTAAAGTTATGGCAAAGGTGGGCTTTTTAGGGAATTGTTAAATATCAAAAGACCATATTTTATCAATTATCAAATTCTAAATTTTTTTTTTTTGATTCATCTCAATTATGTGGCGCAGATCAAATCCTTAAAAAAGAAAAAAAGTTCAAAAAAAAAATCAGAAAAAAAATAGAAACTTCTCCCGGGGGCGAGTCGAACGCCCGATCTCCAGATTACTACTTTAGTTGTGAAAACGTTACAGTCTGATGCCTTAAACCAACTTGGCGACCGAGAGTTTTAATTACGTAAGTTAAACTTTTATGTGTTATCACTACGTCTGTTATTTAATTAGAATAAAAGTTTCTTAAACTGAATTTAACTCATAAAATACAATATTTATTTTCTTTTTTATACAAACTCACTTAATATATTATCATAAGAAGTACTCCACATGTTGTCCTCTCAATTGTTCAGGATTGGCATTGGGACGATACCCAAATCCATCACTTGGATTAGAATCCGCCAAAATGTCAACTTTTTCCCATTGATCTTCATTTTCTGGAGCTTCATCGAAAACATTAAACTGATATTGATTCTTACTGAAGATCTCCATGACTGAAGCTTTATTTCCACATCTATAACAGTAATTAGGTGCTGACCAAACAGTAGTGACCAAACCATCAAAATAAACTTGATATCCATCATTACAAAGTTGATGGGCTCTTAAAATCTTATCCATGGAATTGAGCTCTAAGAACTTTTTAACAACATCAATACCAAATGTATATCCAGCACCTCTTGGAGATAACGAAAAGTCCCCATTCTCATCATCTGGATCAGACCATACCAAATCAGCCATTGTACCTTCATGAGGGATTTCTTTAAATCTGTCAACGATCTTGATCTGATCGATGGTATGAACATTAGGTGACAATCCACCATGTACACAAAATATCGAATTATCAATGACAACAGACAAAATAAGATAGTCAAACATATCTGTGAAATAATGCCATACATTGGCGTTCCCATATTTTCTAACGCATTCAGAATAAAACCCATAATTCTGTGTAATCTGTCTAGATTCATGATTCCCTCTGATTAGGAAAACTCTAGTAGGGTATCGTATCTTAAGGCATATAAGTAATGTGATTGTTTCCACAGAAAACATCCCTCTATCCACATAATCACCAAGAAAAAGATAATTGGTATCTGGGCAGTAACCTGCGATTTTGAATATCTCTATTAGGTCATAGAACTGGCCATGAATATCTCCAACTACTGTCACTGGGGAATTAATGTACACAACATTGCTTTCCTTGATGAGATATTCTTTCACTTTAAAACAGAGAGCTTTAATTGTTACCTCTGGAAGAAGTTCCCTTTTATAAAGGCGTTCTATGCATTCGTCAAGGTCAACGATGGCTTTTGTTATATATTATATTAGTATGTTTATGATCTCCGACTGATTCTAATACTGATGTTTTAATCTGACTTACATGATACTCTTGACATTTTGAAGTTTGTGAATGTATAGCTTGTGTTGAAAAAAAAAATATGGGTGTGAATGTAAGTAAGTTCCTTGTTTTGAAAGGGTTTAAGATTTATGATCAGCAAAAATAAACAAATGAAATTAATTTTAAAATATAAAAAAAAAAAAAGAAAAAAACACAAATCAAGAACTATTCAATAATCTTAATCCCTCAAAAACAAAAAAAAAAACAAAAAAAATGTGTTTTTATTTGATTAAAATTGAAGATTTTGATCATCAAGCTCAAGTTTGTGGAATATCGCTTCCTGCAATTTTCAAGATTAACTTGCCCGATCTCAATGCGGACAAATAATTTATGGAACATTTTTTAAAAATTTAATTCGAATAAACATAATTTGAAATTGTATAAGAATTCCCTTTTAAATATCATCAATCTTACTCATTTACAAACATCTATTATAAATTTCATATAATATACATATAATTTTGCCTGTAAGTCCTAATATATAGGTTTCTTAAAATATTTTGATATATCGATTATTTAATATAAAATTGATTTTTAATATATATATTTTAATTTATTTGTAAATTTAATTATAAATATTAATTTTTTTTTTCAAAAAAAAAAATAAAAAAATAAAATAAGAATAAAAATTATTTAATTAAATATTTAAAATATAAAATATATAAAAATTTCCTAGATTTTTTTTTTTGATGGAAATTATGATAATTCCCTGAAAATAATTTGAGATTGTTCTTAAATACTAACTAGAATATATACACAGTCAAGGCACACAGCTGAAAAAGATTCATAAAAAAAATATAATATAATTCAACCATTTATTTAATTTCATGATATATATATATATATATATGAGTAAGGGGAAAACATGTAGACTTAGCGAGGGTAATCACTTGGATTATAAAAACCACTGTAAACCTTTAAAAGAAGAAAAAGCTCCAACATACAACTAATAAAAATAAGTTTTTCTTCCTTTACGATAGATTCATGAATTTTTTTTTGTTATCTAAGTTCACTTCAACTCGATAATCTCCTCTTCAGTTGCATTCAATCCGATAACGTTCAAGAACAAGTTAAGATTATTCAAAATCTTATATTTCTCTTCAACAGTAGGCAAAGTCTTTGACTTGGCGACAGAACCAAACACTTCATCTCTGATTTCATCAACAATAATACGTTGATGATTCAACTTACCACTTAAAGCCAAAGAAGCCAAGAATTGCCAAATGTATGAATCGTCAAAAGGTTGAGTTGAGACTGAGTTCTTTGGGAAAATCAAAGACAATTTGGTCTCCAAAGAAGAGAACAATCTGTCATAGGCATGTTGCCAGTGGTTCAAATCATCACTTGTAATGGATTGATCTTGCTTGATAATCTCTGCTCTGGAAAGTAAGACGGTCAACAACAGGACTCCCAATTTGGATGTTGAAAGGAAAGAGACATTGTTACGTTCAACGACAATGGTCAACAGACCAATAATTTCAGTCAAAACAGCATCGTAAGATAGAAAGAAGATGATTGGCTTAACGACAATGGCTTCAAAAGTATCAATGAGTCTTTGCGTTTCCTTTGGGGACGTTTCATTCTCGTGTGTCTTGAAAGATGACTTAGAAATGATCTTGATTAATGACAAGTTGGCGAAGATCAAAGTAACAATAGTCAATTTTTGTTTTCTTGAAAGGAAACCAAATACACGTGGGAAGACCTTAAGACCCTTTTCATAGGAAAGAACTTGAATAAATGGGTTCAATTGTTGAGAATCGTCGAATAATCTTAAAGATTCCCAAAGAGCATCAGTGTTCAATTCCTTCTTTTCACGGGCTTGAGATTCCAAAGAGAGAACTTCTTGATAAATGTTTTCAATCTGTAACAAAGTGGCCTTCTTACCAACTTTAGTGATTTCTGGAAGTTCTGGTTTCTGTGTGCTGAATTCTAGCTGCTTTCTTGGCTTCTTACCACTGGAAAAAGAAATACGACCCAGGGCACCTTCCTTGACGTATTGACCAGTTCTTGGTCTTTCCTTAGCAACAGTGACGGCTCTTTGGACTTGTTGCTGCATTCTTTGTAAGGCAAGATCTGCACGTTGATAACGACCACCTAATCTATGGCCAGAAAAGTCCAAGTAGGCCTGAGCGATAGAGTTGTTATTGGTACCGTTTTGATCACCGGACTTGAGAAGTCTGAAGACTTGGAAGTAGAAATCTTCATTGTATGGGTCATCAGTGACAATATGAGAGAGTTGAACTCTTGTAACAAAATCCTTGTCACGTGGGGTCATGATACCAGAGAATTGAAGGATTCTTTGGACTTTACTTTGACGACGCTGTAATCTTTGCTTTTCCTCATCGGATAATTCCGCCATGTTTTCATGATGATGATAGTTGTTGTTCATAGAGTTATTGTTATGACGACGGCCATGGTGTTGGAAGTTGTTGTGTTGGTTGAATTGTTGTGGTTGTTGATGGTTAAACTGTTGGTGAGCGTGGAATTGTTGCTGCATCTGTGGCTGAGCATGTTGGTGGTGAGCATCTTCATGTCCATTCTTGAGATCCTTTGCTTCATCAGAGCCTAAAACAGGAAATTCAGACAAATCAGCAGCTGTGTTAGAAGCATCGACTTGCGGGTGAGAATCATCAGTTTGTTGTTGTTGTTGTTGTTGTTCACCACCAAAATGGTTCTCAGTTGGTTGTTGTTGCTGCGGATGACCTTGTTGTTGTTGCTGCTGCTGTTGAAATTGTTGTTGTTGACGGATGTTTTGTTCATGTTGTTGAATCAATTGATGTTGTAATTGAGGTGGCAATTGGGCAAATTGTTGAGGATGGATTTGATTCAAATTGAATTTGGCTGGAATGCTACCGAATAGCATTGGTGGAGGTGGCATAAATCCGGGTGGGAAGTAATTAAAGTTTGGATGTTGAGGGTAAGCACCTGGTGGTGGACCTTGTTGTTGTTGTTGTTGTGGAGGGAACTGACCTTGACCTTGAAACTGTTGCTGAGGATGTTGTGGCTGTTGCATTTGGGAACCAGCAGCTAATGACGCAGGAGCATCTTGTTGACCATTGAAGGCAAATTGGGCTTCGAGCTCATCTAAAGACAATGGTTTTTTATTTTGTTGAGGTTGATCTTGGCCCCATAACGATTCCAAAGGTTGAAGTGGATCATCAGTCATACCAAGAGGCTTACTTCTGGCAGCA
Organism: Waltiozyma sp. UFMG-CM-Y6624; assembly: GCA_018343995.1. Lineage (NCBI taxonomy): Eukaryota > Fungi > Ascomycota > Saccharomycetes > Phaffomycetales > Wickerhamomycetaceae > Waltiozyma > Waltiozyma sp. UFMG-CM-Y6624. The sequence continues at coordinate 40,820 of JADIOT010002636.1, forward strand.
GCTGCATAATCGATTGATGGGAGGTCCTGAGAAATTGAGTGAGCTGAAGAACCCTGGTCAGTTTGAGACTTTGTGCCGCCAAAGTTAAACTCTTGGTCCAATGGAACATCAACACCGAAAGTAGCGTCGTTGTAGGCGTCTTCTTCTTCGTCATCGTAGCCAGCGTATGTGTCTTCGAAGTTGAGGACTTCGCTTTTGATAGTCCTTGAAGGCTTCTTATAGGACATTGTGTAAGCTAGCAAATTTATATATATATATATTTTTATAACAACAGCAGACAATTGTCAATTGATTCTAAGCAGTCTGTTGAACTTCACTCAATGTTTATTTGCGTTCGTTCAAATTTGGTGGTTTTTTCCCTCGACTTTTGCGCTGCCGTCGACTCAAAGAATCAAACCTAGACTGACATAACATCTTACGTAATCAAATACAGGTAGGGTAACACGCATTGCGAGAGATCTCATATAATATGAGTTTATCTAGTAATTTGTGGTTTATTTAATTGTAATTGTTAATAAATACAAAATTACCAAATAGATAAATAAAATATTATTGGATGAATTCTATATAGATAACAAAAAAAAAACACAACAATTTCCATAGATAGACACATAGCCTAATGTCTGACTAATTTGAAGAAATCACTATCAAAATCAGCGGTAGTCTCTTGATTAATCTTCTTTTCTACCAAATCATTATATATTAAACCCCAGATAGCTGGAACGTCATCATGATCGTCCATACCTTCTGCCAATTGACGGTAGTAGTTTTTAGTGCATTTGTTCTTTTCCTTGTACAATCCAACAAAAGAATGAATGAAATCACGTTGATCAGCATCACTTAGAGTCTTCCATGGCTTTTGATGACTTAACGTGATTGTGTTGGCATGAAATTGTCTGAATTGTAAGTTGGTGTTTGTTCTGAGAACCGATCTGAAACTTCTGGAAAGCATTATCTTCAAGATATATGTATAGCGGATTATAGTAGTTTGATAATTAAGTGCCACTGAGAGAGGTGATTTGAAAGCAATAGGTGTTTTTGCAAGAAAACTTAAAAACAAAAAAAAAAGAAAAGATGGGGGTGGGTGGAGTTTTGAGATTATATATGGATCAGTTTAAGAAACAGCTTTGGGCGTTTGTTTGACCTGATTTATGGTGAAACTTGGGAGAAGAAAAGGATGAAAATTCTGTTTTTTTGTTGTAAAGGATATATATACGGTTTGTTTTTTTAAATGAAATCTTGAGTTATTTAGTACCTTATGGTCAAATATAGGGAGGGTCCTCCCACGCAATTCTGAAGTTGTGCGGATCCACTCTTCGCGGTACTCAGACCCGGTCTGACGTACTGTGGCAGATCCGTAGTTGGGTGGGTCTTTTGACCTCTGTTGAGTCCTAAATCCTGAGGCCTTCCTCACAGTGTCTCTTGGGCTGTGTGTGGCTCTGTGAAGGCTGGGGGACCTACCATTTTGTATGCGAATAGTTGGATTTATTCTGAAATAGTAATTCTTAATTATTCTAGTTAAAAAACAAACACAAAATATCTCTCTATATTCAATAGATTTAATTAAACATACTATAATACAGTTATTGGTTTGGAAAAAGAATATGATTCCAGAGAACTAATTGTAAACTCAAAATAACAAATTATTGTGTGAAATTAAACACTCTTGGATCGCGGGATACTGTTAAACGATTCTTTTATAAAAAGGTCTCAATAAGAAGGTCTATTCAAGTGATCAAAGAATTTATAAATTTTATGCAGAATTTCTATTCATATATTTCTTTTTTTGAAAGACGTTTTATATTTACCACACAGGTTTGATTATCATTGTTTTCAATGTATAAAATATAATCTTACTTTGTTAATGATTCAATATTGATTTTTAAGTTTTCAAGTGCCTTTAAAGCAGCACCGCTGGAAATAGACTCGATAGCTAGTTGCTTACCTTCTTTCCAGGATTGAGCTTCACCAGCAATAACTGCCAAAGCAGCGGAGTTCATAATGATATAATCATAGACTGGGTGACCTTCAACGTATTTGCCATTCAAGATTTCAAGCAGTAATTTGGCATTTTCTGCAGGTGTACCTGAAGCTACAGATTCAATTGAATGTTCCTTAATATCGAAATCTTGAGGCGAAATGGTATCTTCTTTGATTGCTTCGGTTTTTGGATCAACGACCCAGATTTTACTCGTACCAATTGGAGAAATTTCATCAAGACCAACTTCTCCCCAAACAATCATAGACATGGCCTTCTTACCTCTGGATTTGTCTAGTTGAAGAATAGCTTCGGCGAAAACTCTACCTAAAGCTTCAGAGTAAACACCAATAATTCTAGCTTTCAAAGGGGCTGGGTTCATTAGCGGACCTAAAACGTTAAAAATAGTAGGTATACTGATCTTGGCCCTTATAGGGGCAACAGCCTTCATTGCAGGATGGAAATTTGGGGCGAAAAGAAACACGAACTTAGAAATGTTAAGAAGTTTTGGAGCAATTGTAATATCCACCTTAGAAAGATCAACACCTAATTCAGTTAGTAAATCACCAGCACCAGAGGCAGACGTTGACGCCTTACCACCATGTTTACAGACATCAATTCCCATACCAGCAGCAACAATGGCCGAGGATGTGGAGACGTTGAATGTGTTCTGGCCATCACCACCAGTACCGACAATATCGACAAAAGTGTTATGATTTACCGATTCATCACTAACGATATCTGAGAACTCTAGAACTGCTTGAGCGGCAGCAGCAATAAATTCAGGCTTATGATCAAGTCCAGTGAGACGTAATGCAGTGAGGAAACTGGCTATTTGAACTTCTGATGGAACCCCTTGGACAATTAGCTTTATCACAAGTCCAAGGTCTTCAGGGGTAAGATTTGGTGGGTCTAATAAAAGAGATTTGGTGTATGGACCAAGAACTTTATCTGGGTTGACTGTGGACATTTTATAATAATCAATTTATAGTGTGATAAGAGGCAGTATATCGAAAAATATTAAAGCAAAATTTATCTAGTAAAAGAAAAAGAAATAAGACGTAAATAAGTACTGCTATGCTTGACTTCAATTTTTGAGTAGGGATAGACCAATTAACATACGTAGCTGATCCGTGATATTTATTTGGGCCCTACATGTACAGATTAGTCATCTGAAAACATATTATCACGTGTAAACGTTTAAGGGCAGATTCGGATCCGTACCAAATCAAAATTTCTGGCAGCGTGTCGCATCCCAACCACATATAATTCTTCTACTTTTAGCGAAAAAACACACAGCTTGGAAATTCTACTTCGAAACCTTCCAAAGGTTGAATTAAAAATCAAGAAATCATAGATTCAATTATAACGCGTCAACGTTAAAATAGTTCCAGGTAATTAAAATTGTTTCTTTGCTAATCTGTAAAAACAATATCTTTGATACATTTAAAATTTAATTTCACATAATGGCTGATTCTGTTGGTATTGCTTCCCTTCCTAACCAAAAGTACGTGACACGACAACGTTAATCTAAAATTTTGTTTTTTCAAATTTACTAACAAATTCAAACAGATACAAACTTATCACCAAAGAGGGTGGTGAATTTACAATTATGGTTGCCGGTGAGTCCGGTCTTGGTAAGTCCACCTTCGTCAACACCTTGTTTCAAACATCGTTGAAGACTCCAATTGACAACAGAACGAGACACAAAAGAGGTATCCGTCCAACCACTGAAATCGATATTATTCGTGCCGATTTGGAAGAAAAAAACTTCACATTGAGACTAAATATTATTGATACTCCAGGATTTGGTGATAATATCAACAATAAAAACTCGTGGCAACCAATCATTGATTTCCTTGATGATCAACACGATTCCTTCATGAGACAAGAACAACAGCCTATTAGAACCAACAAGCACGATCTAAGAGTCCATGCATGTCTTTATTTCATCAGACCAACTGGCCATTCCCTCAAACCTTTAGATATTGCCACTATGAAGAAATTATCAACTAGAGTCAACTTGATCCCTGTCATTGCCAAGTCAGATACTTTATCTCCAACTGAAGTTTTAGAATTTAAGAGCAGAATCAGAGCCGTCATTGAGGCCCAGGAAATTAGAATATTCACTCCTCCAATTGATCTTGACGATGAAGCCAGTGCTGAGCATTCCAGAAGATTAATCGAGAGTATGCCATTTGCTATTATTGGTTCAGAGAACGAATACGATAACGGTAACGGTGAATCCGTCAGAGGTAGAAAGTACCCATGGGGGTTAGTTGAAGTGGAAAATGAACAACACTGTGATTTCAACAAGCTAAGATCCCTTCTTCTAAGAAGTAATATGTTAGATTTGATCGTCAGTACCAACGAATTACACTTCGAAGCTTACAGAACATTGAGAATGCAAACTGGTGACAATACAGAAGTCAGCGGCGGTATCACAACTTCCTCCAGAAAATTCCATAATCCTAAATTCAAAGAAGAAGAAAATGCTTTGAAGAAGTTTTTTACCGATCAAGTCAAGGCTGAAGAACAAAGATTTAGACAATGGGAACAAAATATCGTTAATGAGAGAAATAAATTGAACTCTGATTTGGACTCAATTCAAGAAAAGGTCAAGGCTTTGGACGAACAAGTTAAGGCTTTACAATTGAAGGCTAAGCGCTGAGATTGATTCCATTTCACTTTTCCTGCCTTAGAGATGATGTAAAATAATTTTAGATTCCATTCTTTATTTGCTTTTCTTTCTTTACCTTCAACTCATTGTACAATATACATCAGTGTCAGTTTAAAAGTTTCATTCACTATAAAGGTTCCAGTTATTTTTCTTTACACAACGATACAATATAAACTAAAATACAACTGTCAGATTTATAAAATCATAATTTATATATATATATATATATCTATATGTAGTTCTATGATAAAAGTTTAAAAGATTCATTGAATGTACTTTATAAATATTTAAGCATCTAGTATACACTTTTGTTGTTATTTTTCTTTTTTGATTAATTTGTTTAGAAATCTATTCTAATTCAGAAATGTATTTTTCAGCATCTAAAGCAGCCATACAACCGGTACCAGCAGAAGTAATAGCTTGTCTGTATCTAGAGTCTTGGACGTCACCAGCAGCGAAAAAACCTTCAACAGAGGTGTGTGTGGTACCTGGAACAGTCTTGATGTAACCAGCTTCATCAGTTTCAACTTGTCCCTTTATGATAGCGGTGGCTGGAGTGTGACCAATGGCATAGAAAAGACCGTTGACTGGTAAATCTCTTTCTTCGTTGGACTTAACATCCTTGATTCTTAAAGCGTCTAAGAATTTACCATCACCCTTAGCTTCAACAGAGACGGTGTTGAATAAGATTTCTAATTTATCGTTCTTTTGAACTCTTCTTTGCATGATAGTAGATGCTCTTAAATGGTCCTTTCTAACAATCAAGTAAACCTTAGAGCCATACTTAGTTAAGAAAAGAGCCTCTTCACAGGCAGAGTCACCACCACCAACAACAGCTAATGGCTTGTTTCTGAAAATTGGAACAGCACCATCACAGACAGCACAAGCGGAAATACCTTGTTGCCAGTATTTATCTTCACCTGGTAAGTTTAATCTCAAAGCAGAGGCCCCAGTGGCTAAGATGATAGAGTCAGTGGTGATTGGTTCACCATCTTCGTTCCATTCAGTCCAGAACTTGAATGGTTTGGAAGATAAATCAACCTTAGAGATAGTTTCAGTGATAACTTCAGTACCAAATTTTTGAGCTTGTAACTTCATTCTTTCAACTAATTCAGTACCAGTTAAACCCTCTGGGAAACCTGGGAAGTTTTCAATTTCAGTGGTGGTAGTTAATTGACCACCAGCGGCAATTCCATTGGCTAAGAAACCTTCGTACAAGGTTGGCTTGATTTCAGCACGGGCTAAGTACAAAGCAGCAGTTAAGGCAGCTGGACCACCACCGATAATAGTGACTTTTTGATGAACCATTCTTCTAATTATTTTATTTGTTTTGAAGCTTGAAGTCAATGAAGATCTGAGATTGAGAAGAAGTATTTTGAAATAGAAGCTATAATGAATTAGGTTAAAGAAGGATGATTCCAGCTTTTTGTACACCTGAAAATTGGTGAATTATGATTATTTTAAATGAACAATCTTGAATCTCGAATTTCCATCGGACATGGCTGGTTTGTAAGCCCAAAATTTGAAATGGAGTCTGGAACTTTCGCAAGATTATAAATCGGTAAAACCTTCTAAATTTGGTAAAAACCGCGGCACAATAATCTTTTGTGATTCCCAATTGAGTCGCCAAATTATTATACACCCTAGTTTTTCGGAATATTTTTTTTTACAAACCAAAGAATTTATTATCACATGACGTATCACATGACTAAAACTCACCTTGTTTGAAAATCATCCTTAAAGGGAAATAAGTAAACAAAAAAAAACAGATTGACCCGTCAAAACAAAACAATTCAAAACGTCAAGATTTGGCCTTTGGAAAAACCCAGAAATATAACAGATTTAAAATGGTTTTGAATAAACCCTTCAACATTCACTAAATAGGATAATCAAAATAATCTCTATCTTATCACGTCTCATCATTTTGAACCAAGTTTGATCTAACTTACAGAGAGATCGATCAATTGATTTTTCCAACTACCCATAGGTTTCATATCTGTTAGCACAAAAGCAAATTCTCTATTTTCTTTTTATTTTTTTAAAAAAAAACCAATGTCCAGAAGATCAAAGATCGATGCTATTGAGATCTTAAGGGGACGTATTTACCTTGGTGCTTATGACTATCATCCAGAAGACACTAACGAATATGTCTATTTTACCACTGAAGAGTCATTACCATACAATCCATTCCATTTAGACTTTGGGCCTCTCAACATCGGTCATCTCTACCGGTTTGCGGTTATTTTACACAATCTTTTAAATGAAGAGGCCAATCAGGGGAAGGCTATTGTCCTATATTCTACCAATGATTTTAAAATGCGAACCAACACTGCTTGTTTGCTAGCTTGTTACATGGTTTTAGTCCAATCTTGGACCCCACACCAGATCCTTCAACCGTTATGTCAACTAGACCGACCATTTATGGGATTTAGGGATGCAGGATATTCACATGCTGATTTCGAAATAACAATTCAAGATATTGTCTATGCTATGTGGAGAGCGAAGGAAAGAGGTATGATTGACATAACCAATTTTAATTTGGAAGAGTATGAACAATATGAAAGAGTAGACCAAGGTGATTTCAACGTGATTTCAAAGGACTTCATTGCGTTTGCTTCTCCTCAACAGCCGAGCTCTACACCACCAAATTTGACTTTTAAAAGAGTCTTAGATTACTTTGTGAGAAATGATGTCCAAATGGTTGTTCGTTTAAACTCCCACCTCTACAATAAAAATGAATTCGAAAAAAGGGAAATTCAACATATAGATATGATTTTTGATGATGGTACTTGTCCAACTATGGATATTGTCAAGGATTTCATCGGTGTATCTGAAGGTGTGATCAAAAATGGTGGTAAGATTGCTGTTCATTGCAAGGCGGGTCTTGGTAGAACAGGTTGTTTGATTGGTGCCCATTTGATATATACACATGGGTTCACCGCCAGTGAATGTATCGCTTATATGAGAATGATTAGACCAGGTATGGTTGTTGGTCCTCAACAACATTGGTTATATCTTCATCAATTTGAATTTAGAGAATGGAAGTACACACAGGTCTTGGATAACATTCCATTGGAGAGGTTAAACGGATTTTCCACATTGATAAGTTATGAGGAATTCAAGTCTAGGCAACGTGCTGAAAGAAGTCATAGAGAATCTTTGTCCACTCCTGTTAGAAGAAAGGTGAGTTTGGGTACTTCAAATTTACACAAGAGCGTACACAGAGCTGTTCCAATGGAATCTCCAGGTCAGCCAAGAAAGGGTACAGAAGGTAGAAGAATCTCCACAAATTTGAACATTGACACTCAAGATGTGAACTCTGATGATTATGAAGAAGAGGAGCAGTACCATTCAACCAAGGAAAACATCTACGAGGACCAAGTATTAGGTGAGGAAAGCATCGATGAAGATTATCATAACAAAATTACAGATATGTCATCTCCTCCTGATGCCAATATTGTCAACGTTCTACCAAAACAAAGACCATCCAGTAGAAACATTTCTGGGGTTAGAGGAAGGAAACCTGCTGTCAATGGCGGTATTAGGAAGATCTCTAACCAGGTTGGAAACACTAGAAGAAGCAGCGGAAAGAATTTTTAGAGTTACCCTCGTACAATAAAGATACAGACAATTTTTGTTTATTTTGTTTTGATAACATGATTTACAATATATTTTTGAAGTTATATTCATATTGATAATAAATATGTTATATGATTTATCTTTTAAATAGCTGACCCCATGTATAAATTTAGATACACTAAATCGAAAACGTGAACTAATCCATCTGCAACACCAGCAGGTAACAGATATTCTATTGGGTTTAGATGTGAGCGCTGCTCCAGAAATGATATAGAATATAATAAATGGGAAAATCATTGATCAAATTTTCAAAGAACAGTTTTGTCACTGAAATTCTATAGGTGTTGGTGCTCTTCTGGTTCTTCAAGATCGATTTTGTTTAAATTACCTTAATAATGAGAATATATGATATATATTGTTTATAAATAAATAAATAAATAAATAAATAAATAAATATATATAGTATGTTATTTATTATATCTCCAAAGTTTCCTCATTGACAATCCCATATAGATCTCCCAATAGACCAATAACCAGATCCAATTCCTTTGTGACGACATTACTAACAAGGACGTAAGAATAAAGTAAAACATAATCTTCTGGTGCCAATTTGAACTGTGCTTGATCTGACTTACTTCTGATCTCTGCCAATTGTACCATGATTCTATCCTTAGCATGTTCTGTTGAAGCAGGTTTACTTGGTAGCGGGATACCTAATGTTATCGACGATGAGATCATGTAGAATATTAGGAATATACGATTTTGTAACTCTTCTCTTTCTTGAGAGGTTATATTTAGAACGATAAGTTCATTGGCGGTAAGGTTCGGGTCTATCGCTATCATACTGTTGATATTTTGATACGCGTCGATTATGGTCTGTGTGGAGTTGATTAACTTTGTATAAATATCTGATCGGAATGGTCCTTTGAGTCTCGTTTCCTTTGGTGATTGTTTTAATAGAATTTCCAATTCTCTCATTATATGGTTAATACCTCTTTGTCCAGCTAGACCTGTCAAGATCATATCTTTGTGACTTAAAGGGTCTGAGTTCCAAATAATACCCAGTCTTAGCCACAAAATGGCAAGGCCTCTCTTAAGTCTATGTCTTGCTGTTATTGGAAGAAAACTGATAGTCATGAAAACAGCCCATAGCACACCAGCCATGACTGAGATGAATCTATGTGTGGCTATATCGGTGATGATCAAATCGGTATCACCTTCGATATCATCAGAAGTAGCAGTGATGTTGAACGAGTACAACGCCGTAAGATTATAAGTCAATAAAATGAATCTACCAAAGGCGTTATTCTGTTCCCAATTCAAAATTATATCGAACGAAAACAAGGAGATCACCCATCCACTAAGAGACAATACATACACATTTCCATCTGAGATTGTCCATAAGAAATAAGCACTGAGACATCCCATTAATGTTCCGATAAATCTCCAGTTAACAGTCATAGTTGTTCCTCCAAGTGATTTATTCATGACGATAGAATAAGTCACTAATGCCCACTCACCACGCCATTCACTGAATATCCTCTTCGATACTGGAATATAAGCTAACGATGCCAACATAAAGAACCCTAAAGAGACTCGAATTGAAAATTGCGTCTCTACTTTCCTGAAAAAACTCGAGATTTCCCAAAGCTTATAACCTAGTGTCTTACCAGAAGATTGTCCTGAAACGTCTGATGTACGATACTGTAAGGTGGTATTAAGCTTCCTTAGTGCGAAGTCCAACCCTGGTCCTGAAGATAATAAGTCACTATCGCTCCTTGTGGTAGCACCAAAACTATCCATTCTCTTACCAAGATTTTGGCTCTTAGACTTCTTCCAAAATTTGATCCATTCCCAACTCCTAACATCATTCTCCAATAATGACGAATAAACATCCAAACATCCTAGAAACCCTTGCAGTAACTTTGAATATTCTGATAATTGAGAAGCAAAATTACCACAAGCTGCTGCGATTTCTTCTTCGTCAATCTTGGAACTGCTATTATTATTATAGGTAGTGAAGATTTGTTGGGAATATAATCGTTTCAACGATTTTGCATACTTCACATCGAATAAATCACCAGCCAATTTCAAAGAATTATTATAATGATAAGTGTCCTTATTACTGCCAGTATTGTTACCCTCGATGAACGGAACGTCATCAAGGACAGTCTTCACTGTATAGCAAAGAGATTTTAAAGATGGACCAAGATATTGGATAAACAGGTCAAATAATTGACTAGAATTTAATGCCGGAGCCAGGTTGTTGAATTGGCTCGAGTTTAACGAAGTGAAGGATTGTGAGAGGTTGTTTTTGTTAATTCCTATCAATGGTGGTAAGTCTGGATGTTGATCTTCGTGGTCAGAGTCAATAGTTCTGATACTTGAGCGGGAAGATATTGTACTTCCTGTCGAATCAAATTGGCTTTGTTGATATTCTTTGAGAATTGTCCATTGCATATCAGCCGAAAGTCTCAAACCACCAAGCTGAGACCCTAGAAACTGAGCAGATCTGACCAATTTCATCAATCCACGATATTGTTGTTCCTTTCCAACGACAAACAACTCATACTTGGTCTCTTCCAACAAGGTGTTCAAAGAGGACATCTGCTTCTTCAAGGATTTGTTCAACTTCATCAATCTTTCATCTGAATTAACATCCCCTCCGTTTAAAAAGGAGGTTTCAATCAATGTCAAATATTCAGACATTCCGGAACAACAACTGTTCAAACATTTCTTCAATTTCATCTCGGCAGAAGAAGGTAAGATCAAATAACATATCCCAACACTGATCCCACATCCACAACAAACAATCTTGAACAATGACCACAACCTTTCCCAAGGAACAACATCTCTGGTTTGAGACCCCTCTTTGATTATAGCAGAGATCATAGCCATACTAGCCAATGAACAAGCAACGTTGAAAGTCGCATGGTTCATAAACTGTTTAAAGTATGAGATCAAAGCCTGAGCCAAACTAGCAATAACCAAGTTCACGACTCCACTTATAGTCTTATGACCCAAGTGATGAAAATGACTAGAAATTCCAGTTGCTACTAAGGAGATGGTGAATGAGAAAATGATAGCGACAGTTACGAATATTAAAGATTGATGCATAGATCCAATGGTCCGTGAAGGATGGAAATACACGGCAACAGTAGCGACAACATGCTTTGAATCACTGTGACCTATTAGTTTGGAGAAGTACGGATTATAAACAGCTAATGAGGCAATAAGGTATGCTAGTGAACATTTTAAAACGAGGTCGTATTTATGTATGAGGAGAAGTGAATATATGGATTGAAGTTTTGTTTGAAGGTTTGTTGAGAGATCATTGGGTAATAGATAATCGTATACTCTTTGATATACTCTTTGCTGCTGCTGCTCTTCAGAACACGATTGATACTGTGCTTCTAAATCGATTGTAGAATCGTATTGCAATTGTGTTCCCCATCTTCGTGTTCTTTCCCCAGTTGATGCCAAAATTGCCGAAATGCGTCTAATTATTCTAGGAGTTGTAGTTGGGTTTCGATCATTATTCCTTATCAATAAATCTGCGTCTAAATCAAAACTTGCTGTTGAAGTAATTGAATTGTATTGCCGTAATGTGTTAATGGGTGATGTGGGGATTTTCGTGTCGGATGAGGGTAGTAATTGGTCCCTTTCGTTTGAAGTGGACATTTTTATCTTCTTCTATTAGAACATTCAACTTGTTGATGGATGATAAAAGATAATAAGTTCTCTTTACCTGCAGTAAAACCTTATGGTCTGACACAAGGTTTTTTTTCATAGAATTTTATTGTGTATAACCAGGCCGGGGTTGGTATTATCTTATCTTTTTCCCAAGCATTATTTCCTGCTGCTACAAATGAAAAAAAAAAAAAAAAACAACAAAAAAAAAAATTTAACACAAAAACTGGTGCCCTGGAAAATTTATGCGGACCAAAGCCGAATAAAATGCATGCTCATGCATCGAGTTCAAATATATTTGTTCAAGATGCATCACTAAAACAGAAAATTGCATATTTGAGTCAAAATTAAAATCATTTCAAATTGCATATTCTCAAAATATCATAATAAAGATGTAAATTTTTTTTTATCCATAAAAAGCAAAACAAAACACAAATAGGAAGTCTAGAAAACATAAATTATTTTTTTTGTTCCATGTTAATGTAGTACTTTGAACAAATTTCATTTTGTCCTAAATAAATACCTGCATCTATATGCATTCAAGTTTTTAATTTGTCCTAATATTGTAACTCTTTTTTGGTACGGCCCATCGCAATAATATCATAATGTGTGAAAAAAAAAAACACACACACACAAAAAAAAAAACACAAAACCAAAAAAAGAACAAATAAACAATTGAACTTCTCTCTTATTGATTATTATTATCCACCACTTCCATAATCTTTAATAAAATTCCAGTTCCCATATTATGACGAAGAAAAATAAGGTCAAGCCTAAGAAGAGAGAGCTTTTCCTCTGCAAGACACTTGACTCCAAGATTCAACTCCATAACTACAAGGATCCCCATCATGATAAAACTAACACCTTCGTTAATGAACCACAACAATTCTTCGATGCTATCCTATACAAAATCAATGATCATGCCAAGAATAGTGATGATTGTGCTTCCATCTGGACAATTGTAAGTGCTTTGGAGAACAACGTTTATCTTGATTTCCATGATTTGAACGAAAAATTGAAAAGTTTAGACGCTGTCAGTTTAAAAACCACTTCTAAGAAATTAAACACCTTGGTTACATCCAACACGCTAAATGAATGGACTTGGATGATTGACCCCAAAGACAAACCGTATAAGGATGAAAACCCAAATGTTAATTGCTCTGTTGATCTAAGACATAAAGATACGCCAAACGCACAGATGGAAGAACAAAATAGAAATTATTTCGATAAATCTGTCAATAAGATCGTTGAAGAGGAAGTAAATTACGGAATGGTTATCAAGGTTTTTTTATGTGATCGGTGTAGATCGGGGACAAGTTATTGTGCAGAGAAACTGAAACGTCGAGATAAGATTTGGCGTTGTAATATTTGTGAACATATCAACCGAACAGAAAACAATCGATATTATCTTTATAATAAAATTGGGGCATTTTTGGGCTCACTTATGGATAGATCTGAGTCATTTGAAGAAGTCACCAAAAACACTCAAGAGATTTCTGAGACTCACTCTAAAGATACTGTAGAGTTACCCGTTTACAGTGTTGGTTTATTAGAGAAGGATAAAGACAAAAATAAACAAATTCTTCCAACAAATTCAATGTTCACCAGATACCAAAGAACCCAAAAGATACCAAAGAACCATTTTAGGAGCAAGAGACAGCATACTTTGGACACACATTACTATGACGATGCTACTATTAATGTAGGCATTTCATGTACTGAGCTTCAAATTTCAGAAGAGGAATCCTATCTTTTGTTTCAATTATACTTCACTGGTTTCATTAGCAAAGAAATTCGAGATTTGGAAAACTCTTTCAGCCTGATGATTGTTCCTGGTATTCCTAAGGATAAGGATTCACTTTTCAAGCTAGATGAGATTTTGGCGGTAATGTATGATGATATCAACATGCTGAGTTATAAAGGATTAAGATTGAAGAACTCTGATACTGGTGAGATGATCAGTTACAGATTGAACTTGCTTAATTTCTCAGCAAAACCCGACTTATTAGAACGTATAAAATCGAACATTGATCCAGGGATCACAAAGCTTACCAACATCCAGGATGAGAAACAGACACTTATTACTCACCCGTACTATATGACTTATGCTGCTGAGTTTGCAATTATCGATGCAGTTATGAACAAATTCTGTGACAATAAACTTGGTGAATTTATTATCGCTGTGAAAGCTAGCCCACATAGGATCATCTCACAAGCCGGGTGGATTACTATTGAAGATTTCTCTTTGGATGAATTAAAGAACTTTAAATGCTTTGAAATCCAACAGATCAGAGAATTGACTAATATGTTGATTCTTGCTTTGGTCATGTACAACTCAGCATACAACGCTCCTGTCAATAATCCCGTTCTTCAAAATATTGGAGAAATTTTAGAATTTTTGAGGAATCTACGTACCTTTGTGTCAGATACAAAAATGCTATTCAAGACTCCTCAAGAACTTATTAATTTCAAGAAGGAATGTACTGAGTTTGCTGTTAAATATGATAAATTTGTCAAAGATGTTCCAGGATATGGTAAGTCGTCAGATACTAAACATCTTTTAGAATTTGCTGATCTTTACTATTATTATGGTCCTATTGAATGTCTTGTTCCAGTTTTCGAAGATTCACAGATTGTTGTTGCTCAAATTAGAGATAGTTATAACTTTAAGAAATGTTTGAATGTGCTTCATTCTATGAATAAGGTTGATGTCATTATGAGAAATTACTTTTCTCTATACGCTGAGAATTTCATCTTGTTTGGTTGTTCTCATTCACATGGAAGGTTAGATGATTTGCTTTTGGCCTCGAAGATTAAGGATCAAAACCTTTCTGATCCTAATTGTCTATTGATGTTTAGAAGTGAGGATAGTCTGGAAGAAGATGACAACGAATTTTGTATCAACACACATATGAAGATCTTGAATATGTCCAGAAAGGCAGTTTTGAATTTGGAAGCTTTTAAATCTGTCCAAAAATAATTGGATTCCTAAAAGAACAAAAGAAAAAGAATAATCCTAGTGTATTTTATAATTTTAAAAGGATTATTAACTGAACTATCACTTTTGGTCAATTAATTTCGTGTTGGTTTGGAATATGGAGAGTAGAGAATTAAATATATATATAATTCAGGATACTACAGAGCCAAAAACAAAATTTTTTTAAAAGAAAAAGTATTTTATAAATAAATATTCATTATGACATCTCATTTCTATATTGTATCGCCTGTTGAGGACTGATCTATGACTAAATTTTGGGTGATATAAAAACTATTGTACAGAAACTGGTGTAAAATAAAGGAACACGAGTTGAGCGTGAACCAATCATTTGAGAATTGAAGAAACAAAGATTAATCAACCAACAACAAAACAACCATAATATAGATCTTCAGTTAAATTAACTTAGAACTTTAATGGCTTTGGTTGTTCCCAGGTGTTGGATTGATCAGTGAAATGACCATAGGAAGCAGTCTTGAGGTAGATTGGTCTAGCTAAGTCTAATTCCTTGACAATGATACCTGGTCTTAAGTCAAAGTTGTTTCTGATGATGGCAACTAATTCTTCAGAGCTGTACTTAGAAGTACCGTAGGTGTCAACGTGGATAGATAAAGGTTCAGCGACACCAATAGCGTAGGATAATTGGACTAAAGCTCTTCTGGATAACTTAGCATGGACTAAAGACTTAGCAATCCATCTGGCAGTGTAAGCGGCGGATCTATCAACCTTGGAGAAATCCTTACCGGAGAAGGCACCACCACCATGGGCACCCCAACCACCGTAAGTGTCAACGATAATCTTTCTACCAGTTAAACCGGCATCACCTTGTGGACCACCAATGACGAATCTACCAGATGGTTGAATGTGGTAAACAGTCTTTTCATCCAATAAGTGTTCTGGGATAACTTGCTTGATGATATGTTCCTTGATTTCAGATCTTAAGTCTTCTGTGGAAATCTCTTCAGCATGTTGGGTAGAGATAACAATGGTGTCAACTCTTAATGGAATAACAGCACCGTTATCGTTCTTGTACTCAACAGTGACTTGGGTCTTGGTATCTGGTCTTAACCATGGTAAAGCACCGGATCTTCTGGCATCAGCTAAAGCCTTGTTCAATTTGTGGGACAATAAAATGGTTAATGGTAACTTTTCGTCGGTTTCATCAGTAGCATAACCAAACATGATACCTTGATCACCAGCACCTAATTCTTCCAACTTTTGGTCTAAATGTAAACCTTGAGCAATATCTGGAGATTGTTGTTCAATAGCAACTAAGACGTTACAGGTTTTGTAATCGAAACCCTTAGAAGAATCATCGTAACCAATGTGCTTAATGGTGTCTCTGATAATCTTTTGGTAGTCTAAGGTAGCCTTAGTAGTGATTTCACCGAAAACCATGATCATACCGGTCTTGGAAGCGGTTTCACAAGCAACCTTGGATAAAGGATCAACAGCTAAACAAGCATCTAAGATAGCATCGGAAACTTGATCACAGATCTTATCTGGGTGACCTTCACCGACAGATTCAGAGGTAAATAAGAAAGTAGACATTGTTCAATGGAAGAAAAAAAAATATAAAAACTGTTGAATATTCAAACACTGGTTAATCTTTTAGATTTTTTTCAAATAAGTTTGACTAGAGTGATGGAAGAAACTGGGTAGTTTTTTGGGAATACAAAATCTTTTATACTTTTCAATCAGCTTCTCATCTCTCAATTCCACATGCAAAATTAGGCAGAATTGTATCTTTTCCATGTGCTTTTTTGGAAAATTTTTTTAGTTGTAGTCACGTGTTCTGGCGAATTTAATGCCTCAGGTTTGTGGCTATACGAGAAAACTACGGCTTTTAAAGATGGGATCCAAAAAACAGTCCTTTTATTCGGTAAGATTCAATATCTTTTGACTGTATTTCAAACAGAGACACAAAAATGTTGAAGTTAGAAACCAAAATAATTCACAGCTTGAACTGGCAAATCCACACCATTGTAAGGATCTGATCTTATGTATGTCACAATTCAATCTCTCATAACAAAATCTCCAGATTTCCGTTCGCCGTTCAACTGAAAGGCCCAAATGAAGAGATTCGCGAATTGTTTTTTCAACCTTCGTATAGAATTTTTTTTTCAAATTGGATTTTATCGATCGCGGGACTTAACGTCTTTACAAGCCGTACATGAAAAGGGTTGTCTGGACTTTTAGGAGTCAGAATTAGTTGACTCCGTGAGCCACACTAAACATATTGTAGGCCTGTTCTTTAATGATTGTGATGAGGATGTTTCCAAAAAAAAAAAAACAAAAAACAACGCACATATAATTGACCTTAAAGTTATATTTATTTTAAAAAACAAAAATTACAATTATTAAGTTTTTAACTTTTTCTTTTTTTAATTAATTTTTTAAAAAGTAAATATATATATATAAAACATGCTAATATACAGAGAAAAAAAATGAAAAAAAAGTCATTAATCATCAGAAAGCTATTGAATCACAACAACCAAATCACCAGATTCAACCATATCACCATTCTTGTGGATAACCTTCAACACCTTACCCGCCTTTGTAGAGGAAACAATCATTTCTGTCTTCATGGCTTCAACAACAACCAAGCCTTGGCCTTCAGTAACAACATCACCGACAACAACAAGTGGTTTCCAGAATCTACCATTGTATTCAGAGTATATCAATTCGGCATCTTCAGGATATTCATCGGCAGAATCTTGTCCTTTAGCACCACTGGTAGACAATTCATCATTAGCAACTTGAATCAATTGTGCAAATTCGGCAGCCTTTTCACCCTTCTGATTCTTTTCGAAACTTTCGATAGATTCCTTGTTCTTTTCAATCCATCTTAAGTACTCTTCATGATCAAACACTGATTCTTCGAAATCAACCTTGAAAGAACCATGTTTACAGTCTTCAGTGTACTTGTCCAACTCTTCTTCAGAAACTGGATAGAATTCAACTTGATCAAATGGAGTCAATAGCCATGGATGTTCAACAGAATGAGCACCAAGCTTCAACTTATCCCAGATTGGAATAGTTCTACCAACCAATTGGTAACCACCTGGAGAGTCCATAGCGTAGATACACATGTACATACCACCAATACCCACAACACCATTAGCAGTGTATGTTCTGGATGGATTGTACTTAGTACCTAATAGTCTGTGTCTTGGATCTAATGGGACTGCACATGGGGCACCAAGGAAGACATCACCTAAACCTAAGACTAAGTATCTAGCTGTGTATAGCATATCTCTGACGTCTTCACGGGTAATATCATTGACATCAGCAATGAAATCAACATTGTTTGGTAACCATGGAGCAGAAGATCTAATAGTTTCTTGGTAACGAGTAACACAATCTAATGTCTTTTTGTCTTCAAAGGCCATTGGCAACTTGAAAACCTTTGACTTCACCTTCCATTTGTTTTCAAACAAGATTTCCTTTTCATATGCAATCAATGTCTTAATCAAATCAGCTTGGGAAATCGTGTAACCATCGTACTCAATAAGAACAGATCTGACACCTTGAGACAGTTCAATAACACCAATAGTCTTATGGATTTCAACCAATTCAATCAAGCGATGGATTCTGTAAGAAATATTCAAATCCATCTTCAAATCACCGTATTCTAATAAGATGTAACGATCACCAGCTTGACGATAAACAGCTTCTGGAGCTAAAGGACCAGCCTTGAAAGTAGCAATGATAGGATTCTCTGGTTCAGCCAAGATCAAATCCTTCGATACTTCTAAGGATGGGTAGGAAGAGTCAAAAGATTCAACTGCAGAATCTTGCTTGGCCTTCAAGTCTCTAGCAACAGCGTAAGAGATTGGGACAAATTGAATCAAATCACCTGGCTTCACTTGACCAATCTTCCACATTTCGGAATCGGCAACAACAGCTTGACAAACGAAACCACCTAATGAAGGACCATCACATGTCAAAATAACAGGTTCATCACCAGTGAAGTTAATAGCACCCAAAGAATAGACGTAATCGTGTTGGTTCGAAGGATGTAAACCAGCCTCACCACCATCTAATCTAGCCCACTTTGGCTTTGGACCGATTAAACGAACACCAAATCTGTTGGAGTTGTAATGGACTTTCCATTTCTCAGAGAAAAATTCTTTAACTGATTCTTCTTTGAAGAAATCTGGAGAACCGTGTGGACCACAAGTAACACCAACAACCCATTCCTTTTCCTTCAATTCTGGAGCAAGATTGATAGACAAGGCCTTTGGTTCTGAGATTGGAGCTGGTAGAGTGTTAGATTTCAACTCAGGTTGACCAAGGAATAAAACATCCCCTAGCTTCAAGACTCTACCGTTGTACCCACCCATGTTACCTAGAGCAAAAGTGGATCTGGATCCCAAGTATTCAGTGACATCGATACCACCTCTAATGGCCAAGTAAGATCTGCATCCCTTAGTCAACTTACCAATACTAACCTTTTCACCTCTCTTCACCAAGATAGGTTCATATTGCTTGACTATCTTTTCACCGACAGTGAATTCACATTCACCACCAGTAAGAGCAATCACAGAATCAGCATGGAATAGGATAGAAGGACCATTCAAAGTGATTTCCAAAGCAGGAGAAGCATTTGCATTACCGACAATTTTGTTGGCCAATCTGAAAGAATAGCTATCCATTGGACCAGATGGTGGAACACCGATTCTCCAGTGACCTGTTCTACCTGGGTAATCTTGAACAGTAGTATAGGCACCTGGAGACAATATTTCAAAGGCATTGGCTTTATAGTCGTAAGAATCCAAGATCTTTGTGTGCATCTTGGCCTCCTTGAACATATTAGAGTTGGCAACAGATCTCAAGTAATCAATGTTAGTGATACAACCATAGACAACAGTTTCATCCAAGGCTTGCTGTAATTTAGCTAAGGCTTCTTCACGATCCTTACCATGAACAATAATCTTCGCTAACGTTGGATCGTATTCAGCGGAGACAACAGTACCCTTAGAAACCCAAGTATCGACTCTAGCCCATTCAGGGAAAGAAACATCAGTCAATTGGCCTGGAGAAGGTCTGAAGTCCTTGACTGGGTTCTCAGCATACAATCTAGCTTCCATTGAAGCACCGGTGACTTCAATCTTGGTGTTCTTGAAGTCAGGAGCTTGATTAGCGGCAATCTTCAGCATCCATTCCACAAGATCTAAGCCAGTGACAGCTTCAGTGACAGGGTGCTCAACCTGTAATCTGGCATTGACTTCAAGAAAGAAGAATTCATCTCTCTTCTCTTCGTATATAAATTCAACAGTACCAGCACACTTGTAGTTGATAGCAGAGGCTAGCTGTTCAGCAGCCTTTCTCATCTTGGCACGCGTAGCATCTGGCAAGTTAGGAGCAGGAGTTTCTTCAATGATTTTTTGGTTACGACGTTGCAAAGAACAGTCACGCTCACCAATAGCAATAGCATTACCGAAACCATCACCAAACATTTGAATCTCAACATGTCTGGCATTCTCGACAAACCTCTCAAGGAAGACACCAGAGTCACCGAAGTAAGCTTGGCCTTGATGCTTAACGGTCTCGAACACCTTTGGCAAGTCGTCCAATAAGTCAACCTTTTGCAAACCAATACCACCACCACCAGCGGTAGACTTCAACATGATCTTCACTGAAGTTTCGGGGTCGTTAGATAAGCCTAAAGATTTGGCAAATTCCAAAGCTTCTTCAACGTCAGCAATCAAGCCAGAACCTGGGACTAATGGAACCTCCGCTTTAGCAGCAATCTCTCTGGCAGAGTGCTTAAGACCCAACTTTCTGATAGAATCACCAGATGGACCAACAAAGACAATACCTTCACGTTCGCAACGATCAGCAAAATCAGCGTTTTCAGAAAGAAAACCATAACCAGGAATGATGGCTTGGGCTTTGGATTCCTTAGCAGCAGCAATAACCTTATCAATGTTGATGTATGTTTCAGCAGCAGAAGAACCATGTAAAGGTATCTTGATGTCCGAGTCTAATACGTGTTGAGAATATTCATCAGGGTCAGAGTAGATGGAAATAGCAGTGATCTTCAATTTCTTTAAAGTCTTGATAATACGAACAGCAATTTCACCTCTGTTAGCAACAAGAACTCTTTCAAAAGGCTTCGCAGACTTTTGTAGGGAGGTAATGTAATTTCTCCAGCCACCGAATGAGGAGATATTTGTAGAGCCCTTAGACTTGTAACCAGATTCTTCACAGACAAATGACTTAACGACTTCACCTGATGCTAATTCAACAGAGCCGATGGCTAAAGGTTGAGGAACCATAGCGATGAATTCACCAAACTTGGATAATGGGACAGAATAAACTTCTAATTCAATCTTAGAACCATTTTCAGAAACTCTTCTCAACCCAGGTTTCAAAACAGGACCAGAAGGTGGAAGGGCATAAAGTTCGTAGCTTTCTGAAGTTGTAGTCTTTTCTAAAAAGGTAGCATTGACCTTCTCCAATTGCCAATGCAATGGCAAACCTTGTAAGTGAGCACCAACAACAGCTAACTTGATGGAATCAGAAAAGTCGGGTGTTGGAGTAATGAATTCATCGCCAAACTTAGCACGACCAGTTGCACCAAGAGTTCTGTCAAAGGAGCTCAAGTAAGTAGAAGCCAAGTTGAATAAGGCATAGTCGTTGAAACGGTCGGCAACCAATTGGATACCCCAAGATAAACCATCGTCTCTGAAACCAGCAGGGACAGCAATAGAAGATAAGTCAGCCAAATTACAGAAGTTTGTCCAAGTACCTTGTTGAGAGTTAACCAAGACTGGTTCCTTTTCTAATTCTTCAAAGGTTGGGTTCAAGGGACAGGTTGGAATAGCTAATGCATCAATTTGCTCAAATATTTTGCGGATCTTTTGTAAATAGCCTTGTCTCTTGTATTCAAACTTGTAGCAATCAACAGCGGTAAACTTTTCAGCTTGTTTAATAATACCAATAACAGTTGGATCTAAAGTGGAAGGATCAGGATTGGACTTCAAAAAGTCATCAATACCAGCGTAACGTTCGCCGACCCATGGACCTTCGTATAAAAGTTTAGCTAAATCAAGTAAATCTGAGAAATCAATGGTAACAATATCAGCAAACTTTGATAGTCTCTCTATAGCGGCATTGTACAACTTTGGATTTTCAGTCTCACCATACCATTGCAAGGAATTTGGAATAGCAATTTTTGGTTTGGAGCCAAATGATAACTTAGGAGACTTTGGTAAAGCTCTTGAGTATTCATCATTGCTTCTGTCTTCTTTGGCAAGGATATCAAAGACAACTTGAACATCGTGTAAGTTCAAACCAAATATACCAATACAGTCCAATGATTTACAAGCTGGGACAAGACCCTGGGAGCTGAAGATACCCAGAGATGGTTTCACACCGATTAAGTTGTTCAAAGAGGCAGGAACACGGTTAGAACCAGCAGTATCAGTTCCTAAGGACAATGGAACAATACCTCTGGCAACGACACTAGCAGACCCGGAAGATGATCCACCAGAGACATGCTTAGAAGAGAAAGCACAGGAAGGCTTACCATATGGTGATCTCACACCAACTAAACCAGTAGCAAATTGATCTAAATTTGTCTTACCAATGACAATGGCACCTTCATCTTTTAACAACTTGGCGACTGCAGAATCACGATCTGGTGTGTAAGAGAAGGAAGGACAACCAGCTGTTGTAGCGAATTCCTTAACATCAATATTGTCCTTGATTGCAATAGGGACACCATATAACTTAAGTTGTGATTTGTTTGACTTGGATTGCAAGATAGACCATTGGTGTTCTAATTCATCATCGGATATTAAGGAGATCCACGCATATGGATCTTGTGGAGCAGATCGTTGGGATTCAACTAGATCTTTTAGTAGTTGAAAAGACTCTTGTGGGGTAGATTTGTTGTGGAAGTCAATCCATTCTTGTGCCGTCCAACCTAAAGAAGATGACATGATGGAAGTTTGGGTAATGTAAATTAATTATTTAGAGGGAAACATATTAATCTCGCATTCAGTGATATCTTAAAGAAACTGGATGGTATGGTTCTTATATTCTTTTCAGGGACCTCTATGAATCTTGAGATCATCATTTAGCAAAGATCATAAGACAAAGGAGATCTTATCAGTATTTCTCCAAATGGATTACGGCAATTGCCTATTGCCCTATCTGTCTGCCATACATGCTAGTACAATGTTTCTATCCGCCTACCCTAACTGATGACATAAGGCTTGAATCTGGTTTCTCTATCCGCATTTCGCCGAACCCATAGTTAAGAAAAAATCGGCGAGTTCACGGCGAACATCATCATACATAGTTTTTTTTTAAGCTTGAAAAAGTTTGAACTCACAAAATTGTAACTCCCCGCTGGCTGAGATCAGCACGGCGAAACTTGATTTTATGTAATTAAAGTAAAAGTTAAAAAGAATATTGTTTACAAAAGGCATATTGGGATATGACGACACACACATGTGCTAATCTTTGATTTTTATTTCATACAATTTAAAAAATGGAATGCCTTCTTAAATTGAAATTTCCTCCGAAACTTTAACAGTTTTGGGAAAACCCAGAGTCTGTTACGTTTCCAGTTTTCAACTTAGGATACGTTCTTCTAAAATCTTAGTAGAAAGAAAAATTTTATAACGTAAAATTGTTAATCTGAATAAAAACTATACATTTGGTTGTCAGTAGCCTCAAAACAAATGAAGTTTGTTTAGAACGACGTTCATCAAGAAACTATTCAAAGAATCTCCCAATCAAAACACGTACTTATTTGGAAAAAAATCCAAACTACTTGTTGATGTAAAATAATCTCAACCTTAACAATACTATCAGAACCAACTACTCCAAGAATTCAAATTCTAAAACAAAAAAAAAAAAAAAATAAAAAGTGCAGCCATATTATCGATGATGCCTCATTTATTTATCTTGATGAAATTGAAAAATCCAAATGAAGAGATAAGTTAATGTGCCGTACTCAGGAGTAGTATGAGACATTCTCACCTCTAGAAGTACTCATATTATCATATTCCAAGACATGATTTTCACTTCATTATGAGTGAGATAGTACAAACTAGAGAACGAAAAATAAATCTTATGGTTCAATTAGAAAGTGTCACTTTATATCGAAATGATTTTAAAAAATGCCCTTTTTAGGATATTTATAGTTATTTATTAGTAATGTACATTTGATACACAGTTAAAAAACACACACACAAACAAAAAACACATCAACCATACCTTGAAAATTCTATTCACGTCCTAATTAGGAAAGTCACCTCATGAATGAAACCTGTGCACCTGCATGGCCAGGAGCAGTTGGAATCAAAATAAAATAAACAATGTTTCACAAAAAAGTTACAAAATACCAAACCATACTGCTTTCAATTGAATCATTTTCTAACAAATAATCTAGAAAAAAAAATGTTATCCTTATTCAACAGACAAACATTTGCTGCCTTCCCAAGACAGTCTACTGTTGCCCTCTTTTCAACATCTTCATTCAACCTTTTGAAACAGGTTAGTAAGGTTAGCGCCACCTCCACTGAGACCAAGAAACCGAAGAAGGAAAAGTCTCCAGTGAAAAAACCTACAAGTGCTTATTCTTATTTTATTAAAGAGGCTTGGTCCACTAGAAAGGATGAATTGAGCAAGTTGTCTGGGTTTACTGAAAAGTCTAAACATATCAACCAATTATGGAAAAACTTAAGCACCAGTGAAAAAGAAAAATTTTCAAAGTTATTTGAGAAAGACTTGAGCAGATACAACAGTGAGATCGCTGTATACAAGGCTGGTTTGCCTCCAAAGAGACCACTTAACTCTTACATGAGATATTTCCAGGAAAATTTGAGTGAGATTCAACAAAACAACCCAACTTTATCTGTTATTGATATTTCAAAGTTGTTAGCTGAAAAGTGGAAAGCTATGAGTGAATCCCAAAAGCAAACATACAAGGAATCTTTCCATAAAGAAATGGATCAATGGAAGAAGCAACAATCCGAGACTAGTGAGCAGTCCTTATAAGTTTAACTGCGTTTTATCTGAGAATTTAGGTAATGTGTAATTTTGTTTTTCTGTTATATTATCCCTTTATGTCCAATATAAGATTTTATCATTTATATTCAAACTCCTAACTCTAAATCTAATATTAATAGCAAATTAACTATGGAAGTTGGTTTTATCAATAGTACAATATCGTGAGCATGTAACCATGTTAATGATTTCGAGTCTAGGACAGGTTGAGAACCACCGGGCTTTCAATATACTTAAACCAAGTCATTGGCCAATGTAAAATCCTACAAGACAATTCTCTAACATCTTCTCAAAATTTACCCATGCATGATATTTCATAAAAAGGCTGGTCCCATCCTTACCCGCACATTTCATAAGCTCATCAATACCACCGGGATGAAACTTCAAATACGGAGTAATATTGTAAACTTTGCCACTCAATACGGTCCAACAATCATTTTGGGTCTTATGCATCTTCAGCATCTCTTTATTAACTCGTAGAGGAAAATCAGAAGGGTGAATACCACGTAGATTTTTACTTCCTGAGTTCAAATTAGCCCAATCCAAAGGAGAGTGACCTGGTTCTAATCTGACTTTAGATCTACCACCAGATCTTTGGCTTGAATTTGTAGCTGGGAAAAGTGCCCCACCAATATGATTTCCTCCAGGAGGTGGAGATATGTTTGAAGTATTTCTTGGATTTGAAGGGGGCTTAAGAGTGTTTATAGACTGTATGAGTCTAGTTGTTGAACTTTGAGATGATTCTGTACCACGTTCAGTTTGTGGGAACTTGTGAGGTTGATTTAGGGGGTTTCGAAGTCTGCTACTGTCCATATTTTTCACGATCGTACCTGTGTGGTATTTATTTAATTTTAATAATTTAAAAAGTCTAAAAGTCAAAAAAAAAATTTTTTTATCAAAAAAATTTGAATTTGGATGCTAACCAAAAGATTGTGTGTGATACAGCTCAAGATCCAAACTTTCTTGAAAATAATTTAGATTGCAGGCCCAGACCAAAAAAAAAATAAAAAAGACAAAAAAGAGTTTGGCCTGTAAAGCATATACTTTTGGCACAAATTTAGTCAAATCTAGCTAAAAATTGATTTATATGGATCTCTTTAGTGTAGCAATAATTATCTATAAGTTATAGAACTTAACCTACAGCAATTTAGATTTAACAATACTCAGATCAGCAAGAAGTATTCTTTTTTTTTACTTATAGCTTTTGGAAATGTGGCTGTAGTCTCCTACAAATACTACAATCCAGAGACATTATTCCTCAATATTGATTTACAATCAAATTCTTTGGTTTTAAATTTGAACAGCTGTTCAGAGAGCTGAACCACTGATATAAAGAGGCTACTTGGAGCTTGAAGTTTTAATTTTAACACTGTTCATGACAGGATCTGTTCAATATCTGGCGGGCCCTCACAAGTATTAAAACTGCTTCGGTAGTCTCAGGTCGGTAATTTGGTTGGTGGTGCGCTTGCAGGACATGCATACTTAAAATTTAGGTGGCCAAAAGTCAAATCTGTCAATATGGAGTAGTAAGTACTTGGGGAAAGACGATGTTTTTTTCGAGAATCTCCACGAGCTGATTAAACAGACATGGGCCACTAGACAGCAGCAGGCGGTGGTTGTACCTACATTCAGCCAATTCGATAAATATATTATTTTCGTCGACCTTAATCTCTTGAAATCATTCACACAATCTAGATCTCCCAGTTCCTTTCACCAAATTCGAGGAAACAACAACAAATTACTTTTAGAGATTTGTCGTTCGGGACGAGTGTAAGCTAATTAAACGAGTCACACGTTCCAACGCATCCAATACCAATCTCTTTTCTGAGATTTATGTCAGTAATTGATAACATCATAGGATTTGCCTCAACATTCACGCGTCCCACCGTCAAACTCACCAAAGACCAGTATTTGCATCATATCTCAACTAGTTATATCCATTATCTTTATCTCAAGTACTGGAAATACACTAACGATTCCAATAAAATTCGTATGCTTTTAGCCACAAGCTTTGCATTTTTATCAGTTTACGTTTTTGCACCAACCTTAAAATATCACTTACTTAGTACTGCTGAAAAAGAGAAGATGTTCAGTTCAAAGAGAAAGGACAAGCTCACCATTGGACTTGTCAATACTAGAAATGATTGCTTTGCCAACTCCGCCATCCAGGCTTTTGCTTCCATGCCTGGTTTGAATCTATATCTAAACGAAGTTATCAAGCAACATGAAACCTTACTCTCATTAAAGGATTCTGGAATTAAATTGAAAGAAGGTGAAGAAATCCCAAAAATCCTATTACATGAAGGTTTAGCTCAAATTTTGAAAACACTACAAGAACCCATCACCAGTACGAAGAACGCTTCAGTTTGGCCTTTCTTAAGGGTTATTGAACAAATATACTCATCCAGAATATCTACCTCTCAAAACGATGCTCATGAATTAGTCCAGCTGATTCTTGAAACCTTAGATACTGAACTTGTTAAGTTCATTAAGTTCACTAAGGAACACTCCCATGAAATCGGCATATCTATCAATGTTCCAGAGTTCCCATTCAATGGTTTACTAGCCGATCAATTGACTTGTCTTTCTTGTTCTAATTCCTCTAAGCCATCATTTTATCCTTTCTCTGTCCTTTCTCTTCCTGTTCCAAGTGCATTCGTTGCCAATTTAAAGGAGATGATTAGAAGCAATGAAGTTGAAACTATTACAGGCTATAACTGTCTTCGTTGTCGAATAGAAGCTATTCTTAAATTAGAAGATGAAAAAGCGTTGAATGGTGTTTCTATATCAGAAGAGTGCTCCCAATTTGTTTCCAAATTGAAAATCATGGAAACGAATCTCTTCATTAACGACGATTTGGAAGAAGAACTGGAAACTTTTGTCAAAAATTATGAGTCTAATGGCTTTAGATTGGATAATTTAAGTTCTACTATTGTTAAGAAAACCTTGGTTATCAAATCACCAAACTTATTGACTATTCATCTTTCAAGATCGCTTTTTATTGATAATCGTGTGAAGAGAAACAACTGCCATGTTGCATTCGACGAAATTTTAGATGTCAATATCGATGAATCCTTGGCAAGTGCATATGAATTTCAACAACGTGAACTTAAAAAGAAAGACAAGAAGAAAAAAGGAGACGCACAGTCTCAAGTGACTCATAAATTAAATCCAGTAGAATTGGTAAGATCACACTCTAAGATTTTGACACAAACTCAAGAAATCGAATACTCGGTGCACCATGAAGAGATCACAAGTACACTGGAACTCAACACATGTGACGGAGTTAATACACAGTCTCTTTCATCCACACCACCATCTGATTCATCTGTACAATCAAACAAACCTAATACATCAGTTACCGATGTTACATCCATCGGCTCTTCTGACCTAGGATCACAATCTTCTTCAAATTCATCAATCATCTCTGAGCAGTTGAACATGCATAATAATACGGTCATTCGATACAAACTTAAAGCAATGATCAGACATCAAGGCACTCACAATGCTGGGCACTACGAATGTTACAGACACAAACCTGAGTTTATGAAAGATACAGTCGATGACATAGTTGTGAATCTCAGTCCATCCATCAGACTCAAAGACAAATCACCTGCACCAGCAACCCCAGAAACCAATGCCAGTTCTCCTTTATCTTCTGTTAACGAAGATATTGGACCAAAAGACACAGTTTCCAAGGACTCAATAACGAAAGCTCAAAATCAGGTACCACTGTTTAAGAAATTAGAATCTTCTTCGTCCCCAGTGGTCAGAGGTCTCCACACGCCATTCGAATCAACATCTAGAGCCTCTGAGTCTGAAACAGATGACACTTACCATCCTCAAGTGAAAGAACGCCGTCGTTCTAAGTTTTCAAACTTTGTTTCTCAACTCACTGGTAGTTCTAACGCTTCACGCAGAGGATCCACTATCAATATCAATACAGATGATCATTTAGCCAATATCGTTGAATCTAATTTGAGTCTAGTAAATGATACTGGCTCCGAGGAAAACTCGGTTCCTAATGGCTCCGCTGGTAGTTCATCTTTGAAAGGGAATGGTACTCTTAAGAAAATAAAAAACCCAGAAAAAAGATACAAGAATGTTAGTTCAGTTTCCAAAAAACCTTTCTGGAGAATCTCTGATACCACCGTCAATGAAGTAAGAATGGATGAAGTCTTAAAAGAGAAAGGGTATGTTTATATGATTTACTATGAGAAAATCTAGATGTGTGTAATCTTTATCAATAATAGATTATGAATTTTTTTAGATTCTTCGTCATTAAAATTGATGAAACGGTTTAACCATTATGTTGTGGTTTGTTTTCAGCTATTACACGCAATAATTGAAGCTATTTTCAGCGTAATAAACAATTTAATCGATTAGGCTGCAATTTAAAATTTTATCAAGATCTATTTTATTGACCTATCTTAATTTGTATTTTTTTTTAAACCTCATTTGGTTTATGTTTGAATTATACAGGTACTGGGTCTCTGCTATGTGATACAAACATCTAATTTTTTTTAATGATCACAAGATAGTATACCAGTACTTTATAGTTGATATTTATCCCTATTAGTTAAAGACCAAACCCCCGTCAACGATGATAGATTGGCCGGTGATGTAGTCCGACTTCTCAGAGCCTAAGAAAGAAACTAAGTTAGCAATATCCTGTGGAACAGAACCTCTACCTAAAGCAATACCTTCAATGTACTTCTTAACAGTTTCGCCCTTAGGAACACCATGGTATTCACCCATTTTTTCGTCAATCAAATCCCACATTGGAGTTAAGACAATACCTGGACAGTAAGCATTGACAGTGATTTTCTTTGGTGCCAATTCTTTAGCAGCAGCTTGAGTCAAAGCTCTGACAGCAAATTTAGTGGCTGAGTAGATACCCAGCATTGGGAAAGCCCCATGGCCAGCAATGGAACAAGCGTTGATAATTTTACCTGATTGATTCAAAGATTCAAAATGTTTAGAAGCAGCTTGGATACCCCAAATAACCCCGTTAATGTTGATCTTGTTGATTCTATTAACATCTTCTTCAGTGACGTCAACAAGTGGTTGTACAGAAGCAATACCGGCATTATTAACAATAGTGTTGAAAGAACCAAGGGTCTTGTAGGTTTCATTAACAGCTCTGAAGACTTGTTCACGGTTAGAAGAGTCAGCAACGATAAAATGTGATCTGACACCTAAAGATTCTATTTCCTTAACGGTTTCTAAAGCTTCTGCTCTTTGGTGTGGCAAATCTGTGATAGCAACTTGGTAACCGTCTTTTGCTAGCTGTAAGGCGATACCCTTACCAATACCACGGGAGGCACCAGTAACTAAAGCTGTTCTGAGGACGGAAGACATTATATGATTTTTGAATTGAGTTTTATATATTTATTAAAACTTTTTAAGAGGTGTTACTTCAATTTCAAACAAATTATCCTTAACATGTTTCTTAAATACATTTATTTACCGGAAAATACAGCTGACCATAAAGGTTGGGGATTTGCACTTGAACCACAAGGCTGAGATAATCATACGTGTCAGCTAACTGAAGTTGGAGTCCGGGAAACTGTTCACTGGTAAACCATTTGAGCTATACGCGTAAGACATCTTATATCGTACCTTTGAAAGTTGAAAGTTGTAGAGTCTTCTCAGATCTAGTTAGCTGATGGAACAAAACACACAATCCCTTAACATCCTGGAAAATATTAAATAGCTGTACTTGATTATATATGTTATTCTTATTTTCTAGAAAACCTATATGGAATTTAGGTTCGAACTTCATAATATAAATTAATATTATGCCACCCATTCTATTATTTCCGCGATATTTAAAACGACGTTATTGTTAAGACTGGGCAGTCACTATATAACTGCCCATGAAATTGCTATCTAGGGAAGACACTCTCCCTTTCTCAAGAAGAATATTGTTTATAAATTTCTAAATATTGTAATTGAATTAAATTTAGTAACGTAAATCGATATCTGTGAAAAATTGAAATGAAAGTGTGGAGTGAAGTGATATAAATCATTTGAGTTTTGTTAGGAAATGCTATGATAACGTCACGTGTCAATTTTCCGTGACTAGTTCGACTTTTCAGTACAAATAGTTTCTGTAGAGTAAATTCATGCACACAACTTTAGACTGTCTGGTGCAGTAGTAATTCTCAGTACATACAGTTAACCTAACAAATTTTGCAGGTCTAAATATTATATAGATCAAGATCACGTAAATGATAAAAATATTTGGAGGTCAAGACCAAGCTGTATTAGTTTGTTACAACCAGAACAGTTTTTGATGTCAAAAATAAGACATAATTTCTTTTTTCAAATAGGTATATACGGCGTGATTTTTTTTTTTTTAGATTTTCGAAACATTTTGGTTGTCCACACTAAAAAGCATGTTTGAGCACTTTTTAAAACAAAATGTTTTTATGAAATGTCCCTGAAAACTCACAAAACGTAAGACAAATATTTATTCCAAAGCCAGGAATCTGGAGTCAGGACTTAAAAGATCAAAAGGTGATTAGTTCAACCTAGCTTGAAGCTGTCAAGAAGAACAATCCCGGACAGGAGCTATAAATGTACACACCTTAAAGCGTCCCCGCCAAAAGAAAGCTAAGTATCGCGAATTTTAATGTGCTAAGCCGGTACCGCAGGTCAACTTATGACCATCAACTTCACGCTGATTGGTGATTTTTTGTATCATAGTACATCTGAATCCGGTACCGGCGCATCGCGACATGAATCATCATTAACGACAAGCAGTGGAAGTTAATTGTATAAAACCAAATCCAAACGCTGAATTCTTCATATTGGAAATTCATAACAATTATTACTTTTGAAATATATTCCATCCATCCATCCATCCATCTTATTTCACATAAAACACACACACATATATATAGATACAATGGTTGGTCAAACTCTTTACGACAAGGTCTTCCAAGATCATATCGTTCACAAGGACGATTCAGGTTCATACTTATTATACATTGACAGACATTTAGTTCACGAAGTTACATCTCCACAAGCCTTTGAAGGTTTGAAGAACGCCGGCAGAGACGTCAGAAGAAGAGACTGTACTCTTGCTACTGTTGACCACAACA
The DNA here is from genome assembly GCA_018343995.1 of Waltiozyma sp. UFMG-CM-Y6624. Lineage (NCBI taxonomy): Eukaryota > Fungi > Ascomycota > Saccharomycetes > Phaffomycetales > Wickerhamomycetaceae > Waltiozyma > Waltiozyma sp. UFMG-CM-Y6624. The sequence goes on from JADIOT010002636.1 coordinate 72,880, forward strand.
TTCCAACCGAATCCAGAAAAAACTTCAAGTCCATTGAAACTTTCATCCAACAACAAGACTCCAAGCTACAAGTGCAAACTTTAGCTGAAAATGTTAGGGATTTCAACGTCCCATTCTTTGGCATGACTGATGACAGACAAGGTATCGTCCACATCATTGGACCTGAGCAAGGTTTTACCTTACCAGGTACTACCGTTGTCTGTGGTGATTCCCACACATCCACACATGGTGCCTTTGGTTCTTTAGCTTTCGGTATTGGTACTTCTGAAGTCGAACACGTCTTAGCCACCCAAACCATTATCCAAGCCAAGTCCAAGAACATGCGAATTTTCATTGACGGTGACTTATCTCCAGGTATCACATCGAAGGATTTGGTTCTTCACGTTATTGGTGTCATTGGTACTGCTGGTGGTACCGGTTGTGTCATGGAATTCCAAGGTTTAGCCATTGAAAACTTATCCATGGAAGCTAGAATGTCTATCTGTAACATGGCCATCGAAGCTGGTGCTAGAGCTGGTATGATCAGACCAGATCAAACTACTTTCGACTACATCAAGGGTAGACCATTAGCTCCAAAAGGCGCTGAATGGGAAAAGGCTGTTGCTTACTGGAGCACTTTGTACAGTGACGACGACGCTGTTTTTGACTACAATATCGAAATCAAGGCATCTGATATCATCCCAACAATTACCTGGGGTACATCCCCACAAGACGCTTTACCAATCACAGGTAGTGTCCCTGACCCAGCTTTGATTGAAGACCCAATCAAGAAGTCCGGTATGGAAAGAGCCTTGAAATACATGGGTTTGGTTCCAAACACCAAGTTCCAAGATATCCCAATCGACAAGGTCTTTATTGGTTCTTGTACCAATGCTCGTATTGAAGACTTAAGAGCTGCAGCCAAGGTTGTCAAGGGCCACACCAAGGCTGCCAACGTTAAGAGATGTTTAGTCGTTCCAGGATCTGGTTTAGTCAAGAAGCAAGCTGAAAAGGAAGGTTTAGATAAGATTTTTACAAGTGCTGGGTTCGAATGGAGAGAAGCTGGTTGCTCTATGTGCTTAGGTATGAACCCAGATATCTTAGACCCAGAAGAACGTTGTGCTTCCACCTCCAACAGAAACTTCGAAGGTAGACAAGGTGCTCTTTCTAGAACGCACTTGATGTCCCCTGCCATGGCCGCCGCTGCTGGTATCAAGGGTCACTTCACTGATATCAGAGAATACCAATACAACGAAACCGCTGAAGCTATTCAGATCTCTTATGAAGAAGAAGACAAGGCCTTACAAGACGCTGTCTACGACCATGAAAAGAAACCATTAGCTGAAGGTGAAACTGAAGAAGAGTTGGAGAACGATGAAGTCAACGATATCCCACCAGTTGACCATACTGCTAAGCAGACTCCAGCCGCCAATGTTCCAGTTTCTGCAGGCCTCTCTTCCAATGCTGTCAATACCATAACATCTATCACTGCCCCATTAGATCGTGCCAACGTTGACACTGATGCCATCATTCCAAAGCAATTCTTGAAGACCATCAAAAGAACAGGTTTAAAAAATGGTTTATTCTACGAATCCCGTTTTACCAAGGGTGAAGATGGTAAGGATGTTGCCACTGACTTCGTTTTGAACGTCGCTCCATATGACAAGGCTGAGATTTTATTAGTCACAGGTGACAACTTCGGTTGCGGTTCTTCCAGAGAACATGCTCCATGGGCCTTAAAAGATTTCGGTATTAAGTCTATAATTGCTCCATCTTTCGGTGATATCTTCTACAACAACTCCTTCAAGAACTTCTTATTACCGATCAGATTGCCACAAGAGGTTATCCTTGAAAAGTTGTATCCAATCGCCAAAAGCGCTCAAAAATTAACGATTGACTTACCAAACCAACAGATCAGAGGTCCAAATGACGAAGTCCTAGTCGAACACTTTGAGGTGGAATCATTCAGAAAGCACTGCTTAGTGAACGGTTTAGATGACATTGGTTTAACATTGCAAAAAGAGGAATACATTAATAAGTACGAAGCCATGAGAAGAGACAAGTTTTCTTTTATTGAACAAGGTTCCGGTAACATTATTCCAGTTAGAGGTTCTAAGAAGAGTAAGTTCGGTTTAAAGACTCAAGAATGGTAAATTTCTGGTAAATTTTATATAGAGGGTTTCGCATAAAGCCACCTGACTGGTTCAATGACCGGTTTGTGTCTTTTTATTTATTTATTTATTTAAGATCTAGTATATAATAAGTTTTTTGCTTTTTTTTTATTGAATTACACATATATGAATCTCATGGTGTACAATGCTGTGTAGATTAAACGTGCCTAAGCCACATGATCAAGAATAGAAGATCACTTAGTTCTAGTTAAAATTTATACACATCAAGAAATTGATTTACTCTTTGAAATGAGAACTATGTAGATCTGCATCCAGGGGGAAATGACTAAATGCCAAATATACATATAGTTGAAGGAATCATTTATATGCTCACCAATCAAAAAACTTATAAACAGAATTTTTAAAATCAACAGGGTTATCAAGGTAGATATGATGACCAGCCGAACTAATGATTTCATAATCAGCTACAACACCACCGACAACATTAGAATTCTCATTGTTAATCTGCTCAACAATAGTCAAACCAGCTTCCTTACTCATCCAATCATTATCACCATACAACCACAATGTATCAACTTTAATTTTCTTTGGAAGTCTCGCCAACAGAGGGTACCTAGCCAAAGCTCCTGGTGCCAACAACCTTGTCAGAGCGTATTCACCTGAACCTTTGGCGACAAATGTATTGTATGAATAGACATGCAACTTCATAGTCTTCGCAAAGTCTTCTGTTTTGCCAAACCTATTAAAAGACCAACGAGATATAACACTTGGACCCCATGGTCCCAAGCACTTGATGAAAGTAAAAGGTGATAGATTCCTCTCCCAGATAAAGTGCAGAAAGGATGGAATATTTGGCAATCTTTTGACATATCCGTTGGCATCGGGAACATGGAGAGATGAAGATTTCCTCTCTGTTATTTCAACTTGTGAATCAGTGTCTTTATTATGAATCCCGACTTCCTCCTCAATATCTGGACCTTCAACAAACTCAGTACCAGTAGTATTAGGTTTAGAGGTGTTTGATAAATCGTAAATACTGGTTTCAACACCAACTGGACTGATCAAGACAAGCTTCTGAACATGTTCTGGGTACCTCAAGGCGTAAAGGGAACTTAAATAGCCACCCAATGAATGACCAATAAGATAAAACTCACTGATATTCTTCTCCTTTCTCCAGGATTCAACTGACTCAATGAAGAAATTCTCCACAGTTACAACATCTTCGATACTGTTACCTGAAAAATGTGGGAGATCGGGCCTGGAGGATAAGCCATACCCCAAGAGATCTAAAGCATGTAGACTTGAGCCTGGTTTTGCAGTTAAAGCTTCAAAGTTCTTATAGAAAAAACCTAAGGCAGCACCATAGCCATGTATTAAAACAATATGGTTTTGTTCAACTTCTTCAGAAGCACCTAGATTCTGTATATTTTGAACGTTGAATTCGTGAATAATGTTTCCATTTGAATCAATCGGGACATCAATAGTTCGAGCTGACCTTTTAGAATCTGAGTTTGGATAGAACGGTAAAAGAGACAATACATCTTTCTCAGATTCTTTCAAGCTCGAGTTATTCCACCAATGTTTGAAGGAATCTTTGAAAGTATAAGCCTCACGATCAGCTGTAGTTGTTATATCTGGCGACCTGGCTGTTGTAGACATCGTATATGATTTTTGTATTGCCGTTTCCTTGAGTGAATAAAGGGCAAAGTTATTTGTAACAGATTCAGTATCTTTTACTCTTAAATATCACAAAGTTGATACCGATATTTGAATGGATCAGAGTTTCTGTGAGGCAATAGAGAAGTTTTTATATAGAAGTCCCATAGATTTTTGTGCCATTTAATGGCGCAGGCAAGTATAACTGATAATCCAAAATTACCGCTGCTTACGTCAATCAAGCTGCAGCCCTATAAGTCTCACACGTAAAATCTGTTTTTTTTTTTTTCTTGATCTGAAATGTTTGCGTCTTTGTTTGTTTATTTTTCGCCCCAAGCGCCAATACATATATATGTACTAGCGCTATATAACTTTCAAGAACAAATCAAAGTTTCTTGTACGAATCATAGATCACTTATCAGCACATTCCATTTTGCCTAATTAATCACACAACCATTCAGGTTTTTTATTTTTTTGCCCTGGGCTCCCAGATTCATAAACGAATTTATTTGATGAACTTACTCCAAACAAGGCTAAGCTCTCTATCTCTCTTTATATCAAAAACTTCTAATCCAATCCAGATCAAATAACAATCACGTGGAGAATTTTCTTTCTTAAACCATGAGTGAACGACTCCAGGTGGCTTCTCAGTCACAGGATTTTGAGAAATGGCTTCGAATGGCGACAGATAACAAGATCAACACACAAAATTCTTGGAATCTGTCTTTGATCGATTACTTTCATGAATTAACCTTTTTAAAAGATGGTGATAATGTCAATTTTCAAAAAGCTTCTGCTACTTTAGATGGCTGTGTTAAGATCTACGTCTCCAGAGTTGATTCAGCAGCAACTGAGACTGGTAAGTTACTAAATGGGTTATCAAACAATGGACAAAGCAAAAAAAGCAACAACAATTTACAAAGTATTGAGAATAACGAAGGGGATGATTTTGATGAAGATCGAGTTTCAGAATCAACGAGAAGAGCACCGGCAAAGAATTTTATCAAACACACTTTAGTGAAATTTGAGTTGATCAAAGCAAAAAAGGGCGATTTGGAATCGTACGTTGATCCATTGATGAAAAAGTCTATCGCTGATTTTGATGAAGGTGGTACCAAATCGCTGCTACTAAATATGCTTAATATAAACACTGACATGAAAGTGGTTTTAGATACGACGGATACAGCAGAGGCTGTTGATTTGGGTCATGATGAAGAGGAAAATAACTCTGAAAAAGTCGAAAATAATGCTGAGATTTTGACTGAGTTAAATAAAGATCAAGAAGTTGTGACCATCATTGAAACAGAAAAGTCGGATTTTGTGGAAGACGGTGCACAGACTGGTTCTCTTTCCGAGAAATTGTCAGAAACACCGATGGAGGCAGGGACACATAAAGCGAATGAAGGTGAAGAGATGGATCGTTCAATGACGGAAGAGGAAATGGATCAATTTATCCTAGGTAATATCAACAAATTATCAGATAAAATTTCCATTATTTTCAGACAATCAGCACTAGATACATGTTTATCTCTCAAAGAGGTTAAAGCTGTTATGAACGGCGATAGGGAAGCTGACCATCTCTTGAGAGAGTTGGAAACTATGGCTTCATATCATTTCCCCTCCACTCCAACTAATATGGATGTTATTTACGACGAAGGTCCTCAAGATTTTTCCTTTGGTGGTGACTATGATAACTACGATGAGTATGACTCTGTAAATGAGGAAAATCTAGCTAATACATCCAAGTTCAATTCCATCTTTTTCGACGAAGATATGGATGATGAGATTGACAACTTTGGTATCTCCATGAGAATGCTATTCAACCAAGAGAAATCTTTCATTGACGCTCGTGAAGCCACTATGATAGAGCAAGATGATGATGATGATGATAACAAAAATGGGGCTATTACTAACATGGCTGATGAGAAATTGATAGCTTATTTTGATAACAATCAAAGGCATAACTGGGCGGGTCCTGAACATTGGAAGATTCAAAAAGTGAAGAAAGCTTATAATTTAGATGAATTGAACAAAATAAATAGCGAGGGAAACCGCGATCAAGAAGAACTCGATGACGAAGGAAATCCAGTTGAAAAGCAAGCATCAAAGAAGACCAAATTTTCCATTAACTTTATGTCAGATATTGATAGCTTAGATCCTAAGGAATTTATGAGGACAGATCGGCCACAAAAGCTTCGTGTTGCGGATATGACTTCAAAGACACATCATGTTCTTCCAGATGATAAAAATTTTACCACCAGAAACTTTATTAGATTATTTATTAAGGACCAGGTAATTCATAGTAGGTTCAACAATGCTATCAGAAACGACGATATCATAGGAGCCTCTGTTTTTGCTAATTCAGCAAGGTTATCAAACCATGATAATACTGTCATTAACAATGCTGACTTCTTCGATGACAATGACGACAACCATTATGAAAACAATTGTTACGATGATTACGACGATGACTACGACGCGTACGGAGATTTACAACAACTACAACCACAACCACCATCATCAGTGACAGCATCTCAAAAGAATCAACCAATCTCATTCTCCAGAGTTGCTAAAAGAGTGGATGTTAGATTATTAAAAGATACACTATGGAATACCCTTTCTCAAGAAATTACAATTCGAAACACACAAGCTTCACAAACACAGGCCCAAATAATCCCTGAAACTTCACAACCACCCGAAATTATTGGCTTTGATGAAGCTCATTCACCTCCAAGAAAACGTCCCACATTATTAACATTGTCTGAATCAGTTGAACCTTTGAAATTCAGTGATATAGTTCATGATCTTAGTGGAAGATACGAAGGAAAGGCTAAAAGCGATTTGTCCACAAGTTTCTGCTTTATTTCATTGCTACATTTGGCGAATGAAAAGGGCTTTAAAATTGAGTCAATTCAAGATAACAAAGATCTGTTGATTAAGGACATACCATCGGATGAAGTTCTTATACCGTGATAATAGAGCCCTTAACATGAAAAGCTTTGTTTGTTTTGATATTTATTCAAAAACTATGAGTTTTATGTACTTATAATATCTTAATTTGAATTCCATATTTTTCAAGAACAAAGTCGTTGGATTTGGTTTTGATTATAGTAAAATCCAATTTAAAACATTTCAAATGAGCTCCATAATTTTAGTCCTCGTCACGCAGAATACATAATTTGTATCTCTGGCACATGTAAATCCTATCTAGAGGCTGGGATAAAAATTCATGCTAAAATATGCCCAAAGAGCCTGTAGAAGGTTTAAAATTCCATGCATGATGGTGAAAAATACCAAAACTGGAAAATTTTCTGCGCCGAAAACGTCTGATTTTTGGTCAACAATTATGAGAAAATTACCGAAAAGGGCAACTATGGTGGTTGGCGTTTTAAGTTTGGGCTAAGTCGAACGCGTCCGTCACAACTGTCCACCAAATTGGGCAACTCACAGAAGTTAATTGAAATTGTATAATTACCAGTTGCTTCATGCTCAAGGCTCGGGTGGTCTCTGTATACTTTGGTCTTGGAAATATCTGAAAACGGTTTACTTATTTGATAAAAGAAATAAAAAAAAAAAAACTTATCAAAGCAAAAAACATTAGGACAGTTTAACGTTCTTTTTTTTTTGACTTTTCTTACGGAATTATAGTTCCAAAAAACCTTTCCTGTAAAGCTCATAACATATTTATTTTCAGTCGCACCATATTCATAAATCAGAATTAGAAGAACTTCCAATCTCCGATTTACCCTCAAATTCAAGGACCACTAAAAAAAATATTAAATTCATATTCAACAAACCTAATACCATATCTTTGAAAACAACAGTATATTTGGACTTTCGTCTAAAAGTAAAAACCATTATATTACCTCTTTGAGAATGCTTGAGCCACCAATACGACTACGGAGTAGTATAATATCAGGAAACTTGAACCTTACTAAGAAGCTTCTCAATCGTTTCCCACACTTGATTGAAGATATAGATCCAACTAATGGGTGGACCCCTTTACATTATGCCTCATATCATGGACATTACTTGATAGTTGTATTCTTACTATCCTTGATGTCAAGTATCGATGAACTCGAAGGAATCCCAAGAACATTCAAGAAGGAAACACCAATTCACTTAACTTGTTACAAAGGACATGAACAAGTTCTGCATTTATTATTACAACACTATCCTCAACATTTGAATAGTAGAGGAGGAGATGATCTGATGACGCCACTGCATATCTGTGCTAAATATGATTACTTCAAATGTATTGAGTTGCTTATTGGATTGAATGTTGATGTCAACTCAAGAGATTCCCACAATGAGACACCTTTACACTATTCTATGAAATATGGCAATCTTAACAGTATTAAGCTTTTGATCAACAACAATGCCGATTTCACCATCTACAGTTCTAAAAGGCTAAAACCAATTGACATGGCTAATACATTTGAGGTTGAAAAGTACTTCAAGAAGCTTGTAGAATTCTCATCTCAAAGGCGCTCCACTGTATCCTCAGATAACTCTGTTCCAGACTCATCACTTGATAATCAAAACGTGAAATCACCGTACCAACATACTTTTTCACTAGGAGACGAGCTGCATACCCAACAGCAAACCCTTTTCAGACAGCATTCAAACTCATTACCACCTTTGCCAACGGTGTCTACAATAAGAAAGAACTCACTAATACCCATGGTAAGTTCACCTAGATCACCATCTGGTAGCAACAAACCATTCAGAAAATTACCACCAATCCATACAGGCAACTCATCAAGCACATCACTCTGTAGCCAACCAAATGAAAGAACCTTACCATCTCCACGCATCAGAACCCCAATATCATCAGTATCTTATACATCCCTAGAATCACAAAACTCCTCTAGAGATGCAACACCTAAAAGTGCAACTGAGCAAAGACCTGGCCCTATCTCTGCTATGTACCCAAATATGACCTCTTACCATCTTACAGAAAGAGAACCATTCATCTCTTCCCAACCTGCCGTACAGTTACCATCAATCAAGTCCACCACTTCATTGAAGCAGCAGAATATATCCAGCTCATCACAAGCGCTCCATCAACGTAGAAGAAGCAGTACTAATGAAAGAGACTCAAATTATGATATGTATTCCATTGGCACTCCTTCCAACAGATCAAGATCAAGTACTATCACTTCTCAACAATTAAAGAAGTCGTCTTCATCTTCTTTAGGTCTACATACCCAACCTTCTCTACCATCACCCTCTTTGAAAAGACATGCATCGGGAAGCCCAAATCAGTCACATAGCTGCAATTCCCTTACAAAGTCAAGATCCAACTCCACTGGATCGAAACTATCAGTCATTTCAAGAACATCGACAACAACATCTTCAGATTCTAACTCATCGAACTCCAATAATAGAGTTTTGCAAAACATTGGACGTATCTCATCGCCTAACTTACAAGAAGTCGAAACAAAATCAGCTGCACTATATCGTAAAGAAAGTTATACAACATTACTAAACTCTTTTGGGGTTAATGAGGATATGAGACAAAAGTATACCTCAAATACAGCCAATATCAGCGAAGAACCACCAAAACGTGACAGTTCGTCGACTATTCGATCCGAACGTGTCAATGAACACAATAGCCGAATGTTGGCAAGGAGCTATAGTTCGGGGGGGATGAAATCAGGGTTTGGTGGGACTGGAAATGGGAACACTACCAATGGACTAGGGAAAAAGATTTTGAACATCAAGATTTCTAGTTTGAGTAGTCGTAGAGGGAATCATGATTAGACTTTTTAGCATTATGTTTGATATTTGAGAGGAAATCCGGGAGTTTTATATACATATTCGATGTATAACAAAGCAACGTCTTTTCGAATTTTATGCATACTTATTTTGGAGGATAAATTAAATTTATAATAATTACACGGAAATTTAGAGCTTAAGCTGTATATAAATATTTATATGGATCTATAAGGCCAAATTTTTATAGCATGTCAAATGAATTATTACTGATTAGGCTCGTGGCTACAACGACTTAATATAAAACAAATAATATAATCTAGTGCGATTTATGAGAGCTAATTGTAATTTAATATTTATATCAATAGAAGAGATGATAGACTACAATGACCTCTATAATTATTCCCAATGTATTTGTGGAGTTTATATCACAAGATTATATATCCCGTGAGAAAGTTTCCATTGTAAATTCGAATATTGGGTTAAACTTGCTTTAAGGCAGTATCACGTTATTCAAAATTCGCGATAACAGTTTCACAGACCACAAATTCTTATTTGTTCTACGACTTTCTATATATTTAGGGATTATAAAGGAAATGGTGGTGACGCTCTACACCTGCTTCTCTAAGTTGCTTCACACCCACACTTCCTAAGGTAGTAATGTTCAGATGTAAATAAGTTGTAAGAGCTTATTATACAGAGTTTTACTGTGTTACTGTGATTTTAATTTCCTTTCCCAGCTCCACTCGATACATGTTGTTTCTTTACGAATTTTGTATACTCCCATAATATTGATTCTTGATCGAAAATAATTAATTAAAGTTCACTTTACTTTCCAATTTCAAATTTATTTGAAAAAAAAAAGCAAATAAGATCCTATTGTTTTCATGAAGCTCAATTTAACGTACAAAACCAGTCATATACTGCATCATCACAAGCAATCGCGAAATCAAGAAATTGACCTGTAATATTATTTTTTTATTACTATTGGGTAAACACTTACCCTATAAAAATCAAATAATCGTACTAAAAATCTCATAAATCAATCAAAGAGTTGTACTGGCAAATTTTATTACAAACCACCTCTTGATAATAAACATTACTAGTTAAATGTGGGGTTGTGGATTGTAGTTTTCTTATCAAGACTCCCGGGAACCCCGGCCATAAGCGTTGCCGAGCTGAAACCAGAATTCTGAAGAAAAGCATATTGGCAACGTTGTTGTTATGAGGAAAAATTGTGATTGCGTCATATTGCGTTGATTTCTCCGCGATTATTTCCTTGACACTTTCAAGGTGTTGTAATTTAGCATCTAATTTGACATATCAATCCTTAATACGTAAATATTTTTAACTATAAGAAGATTTTAATTGGGATTTCTTAACATACCCTTAGAACAATAGAATGACCGGTCCCCGCCTCAGTTTCCAGGTTAGCGTACGATTTTTATATTACATCAACAAAGATTACCGCAAGTTGAGAATTGTGTTTTTTTTTCCTTTGATTCTCATGTCCCATTTAATATTATATAAAGCCCCTTGATTCCCCCCTTCTATCTACTTGTTCGCTATCTTATTGCTAATTTATTTGTAGAAAAACAAATATATATACTTGACCATAATGAATTCTTTCACAAGCAGCGTTAAGCAAACAACAGAACACGCATCCGACGTGGACTCGTCAACCTCTGAGAATAATTCAAAACATAAAGTCACCCCTAGGAACAAGACTACAACTGGGGTATTCGAAACTTCATCTGATGCTGAAGGAGGGGATTTCAACGAAGAACCTGCAGAGAACATTCTTACACAGTATGACGAAGAAACTGTTATGAACATGGGTCGACACTTCGCTGAGAAGAACGGGTTCCATGCTGATAGAGAGTTGTTCGCCAAAGGTGCCGCATTAGCTCGTAATCCAAAAGGATATAGTAAAATGGCATTCCTATCACAAGAAGAACAAGATGCTGTTTATAGAGAAATTCACCATCCATGGGATATTCCTCCAAAGTTATGGATGGTTGTTTTGGCAGTTTCATTAGCTGCGGCTACCCAAGGTGCTGATGAATCTGTGATTAATGGTTCCAATTTATTCTACCCAAAGTATATGGGAATTGGAAATGGTGACGCAAGATCAAGATGGTTAGAAGGTTTGGTTAATTCATCTCCTTACTTGTTCTGTGCTATTGTCTCCACATTTATAACTGATCCATTGAATAGAAGATTCGGCAGAAAATGGGTTATATTCTGGGCTTCCTTCGCTTCCTCAATCACTTGTTTCTGGCAAGGGTTCACCAACACATGGTATCATCTTTTCATCGCCAGAGCCTGCCTAGGTGCCTTTGGAATTGGTCCAAAGTCTGCTACAGTTCCAGTCTATGCCTCCGAAGCGGCTCCTGCTCCGATTAGAGGTGCTTTGACTATGTTATGGCAATTCTTTACTGCTTTAGGTATTGCTCTCGGTTATGTGTTTTCAATTGCATTTTACCATGTCCCAGCGCATGGCATTGGTGGTGGCTTAAACTGGAGATTGATGTTAGGATCTGCGATGTTGCCTGCTACCATTGCTTTGTTTTTCATTCCAATGATCCCAGAATCCCCAAGATGGTTGATGGGTAAAGGCCGCTATACGGAAGCCTTTGATTCTTTGAAGAGTATTAGAAACCATCCAATCAGTGCTGCCAGAGATTTATTCTATCAACATGTTTTGTTTGAAGAAGAAGAAGCTTTCGACGCTCCGTTCTGGAGAAGATTCAAGGAACTCTTCACCGTGAGAAGAAATAGAAATGCATCCATAGCATCATTGATTGTTACATTTATGCAACAATTCTGTGGAATCAATGTTATTGCCTATTATTCATCTTCCATTTTCATTAACGCAGCCTTCAGTGAAATCTCTGCATTAGGTGCCTCCGTGGGGTTTGGGTTCCTCAACACTATCTTTGCTTTACCTGCATTCTTCACAATTGATAAATATGGTAGAAGATTCTTATTGTTGTTGACATTTCCATTTATGGGTATCTTCCTATTAATGACGGGGTTCTCCTTCTGGATCCCTGAAGAGAATAGGGATGCCCGTTTGGCATGTATCTGTCTTGGTATCTACATTTACACCATGTTCTACTCATTTGGCTCTGGTGTTGTTACCTTTCCATACACTGCAGAAAGTTTCCCATTATACATCAGAACTTTGGGTACATCTTTTGCCGTTGGTAACTTATGGTTCTGGAATTTTATTTTGGCAATCACATGGCCATCAATGTTGGATACATTCAAACCACAAGGTGCTTTTGGATGGTACGCTGGATGGAATTTCATTGGTTTCTTCCTAGTTTTATGGTTCCTTCCGGAGACTAAGAGTTTGACTTTAGAAGAGTTGGATGAAGTCTTCGATGTGCCTTTATTGGACCATGCCAAATACCAAACTAGGGAATTATGGGATATTATTCAAGTTAATGTTTTAAGAAAGAAAAATATAGAAAGACAGGCCCCTTTGCACGGTTTTCACAGAAATCATGTCACAACTGCCAGATGGGATGATAAACCAGAACAACAATTTGTTGAATAAACCTAGACTGACCTTGAAGGTAATATATGATAATTATTTGATTTGATATACGTATTGATACATACAATTGTACCAAAAACGGAATAGTGAAGGTGTATGAAAAAGGGAGACCTAGTACCTCTTATTTTAATCTATAGAATATATCTATCGGTCAATTATTTAATTAGCTCTTTAATTTATTTTCCATATATCAATAATTTGCAAGATCAATATATAATTGTTTCTAATTTCTGCTCAATATCTTATAACCTTTAAATTTATATTAGTCTAAGAAGTCTTTTTACAGATTTTCAAAGCTTAGTTAAACTGTAAGTTTTTGTTAGGTTGCCGGATACAAGAGTATTTTCTTTTTTTTTTTTTTACACTTTATCACCTTCAAATATTCATAAATATAAAGTTATTCAGTTTTTGCATTTGAGATATAAAGTTAATGTGGATATTGGTTTTGAGTTGACTTTAAATATAATATATTTAAAATTAATTATAATATACAATTATGTTAATGATTACTTATAAGTTAATAAATTATGTAATAATAGTGGCATGGTAGAAGTTTTCTATTTGGGAAATTCAAAGCATTTTATTTTCGTAGGATACAAAACCCTGTGTATTAAAAGAAAAAAAAACAGGAGTAAGTATTAAAGAAAAAATTCAAAAGTATTCAATTAATAAAAAGTTGAAAATATAGTTTCGAAAAAGTTATCGAAATAGTTTCACTTTCCGTTTGGGGATATTTATTCTTATTTAAAATTAATGCGTGAAAAAAAAATAAAAAAAGACGTATTTTTATGCATAACGCACGTGTGCATTCCGTTGGCCTAAGCTAAAGTGGAATTGAGGAAAAAGGCATATGCAATTAAAAATTTTTTTAATATCTATCCATGTTAGGATAATGCTAAGTAGTCCACTTTAATTAATTAGATTCGGAAGTTGGACAGGAATAAGGATCTAACAACGCGACCCCATAACTTAATTTATATATCAATATTTAAAAACAAAAATTATCATGCTTACCTAAAGTAAATTATTTATAGAGGAGTCGAAATATACCAATATCTAGTATTTTTTTTTTATAGAATTCCAATAACTGCTACAGCATATTAAGAAATAAAGAATACAGAAAAACCTTCAGTGCATATATAATTATACCAATTTACATATATTCTCTTGAATCATAAAATAAATAAATAAAAAAAAATTGCTCAACTATTAGCTTTTATTAAACAGTAGTTTTTATGAAAATTCAACTTTGATTAATTTTATATATCTCAAAAATTATCTCACAATTAGACAGTATCATCCCAATTTTTTTAACTATTGAGACCTCAAAAATTGAGAGAGACAATTATTGAAAAAAATGATTGTTTAAAGTTTTAAGTACTGAATGGCAAGCATTAGGTATCTCGTTTTAACTTTGAGTTTTTAAGTTTGACCTACGCGAAACTTTTTTTTTTTCAACTTAAAATCTTTTACTTCCCTAACTAGATCTTCCACCATGTGAACGTGACATACCCTAGCGCGCACACACACACATATATATATATATATATAATAAAATAAAATAAAATAACAACAGTGATTAATTAAAATGTATCCCAAATGATGAAACTTCATTTAAAAGTCTTCTTTTATCTTCTATAAACTAATGACGTTGCTATTTGCGCGCACAGTCGAAGAGTTAGGCAAAAAATCTCTTAAGACTACTGCAAATTTGCAATTCGAGAATCAAGAAAATTAAATGCCCAGCTTCATGTCGATGCAGTGCGAAGTGCGTATTATATGTCAACAATATATAATCTACATAGCAAATCGAAACGTCAGTTTAATTAAGGGCGCGTTTTACGACTATTATTTTTTGATGATGTTAAAGTTTAATTTCATTTAACTTAATTTGATATGATTTGATTTATTTTATAATAATCGTTTAGGGGAAACCCAACAAGGGAGTATTCAAAAAAAAAAAAAAAAAAAAAA
>JADIOT010002639.1:0-29402 GCA_018343995.1 Waltiozyma sp. UFMG-CM-Y6624
CCCGCCATGATAAGGCAGATGAGGATAGATAAGCGTCGTCTAAGTTTTCATAATCTTGAGATAAGTGAAAGATTTAAAAGTATCAGAGAATCTGTTTGTTACATTAGAAGTTATGGTATTGAGAGAAAGCCATTTTTTGATCAAAAAATAAAAACCCCTAAAACGCCTGCAGAAATCCTTCGATTAGAGCAAATGTATCGTACGTTATCAGACGAAGAATTGCAGAGAAGACAAAAAGATTCTGATTTAGTTGAAATAGATTTAGAACAGATTGACCCATCAGTCTATAAATCTGATGGGTTTAAATCTTTCATTGACAACGAATCCGAGAGATCTGCTGTCTTTGGCACTGCAATATGTCTTCACTATATCGAAATCAAGGATGATCAATATATGATAGCAAGAGTATTCAACAACACACAGGTTAAAAGGCTGAGATTGAACGGAGGCTCTGGGAGAAGTTTTCAAACGCCATTCCTCAGGTTGCCCAATATAGATGCTGATGATCATACACGACTTGAGTTGGTAAATGTGAAAGATATTGTTTGTGGAGCTGAGATTAAAAAATTCTCGAAAGAAAAGGAACTGATATTCTTTAATACAAATAGTGCCATTGATAGAAGATGTACCTATTTCGGTTTTGGCAAGGTTGAATAAATTCTAATGATTGCTGAAAAAGGATAAGAAACTTGGAGAAACAGTGACAATTTAATCTTTTGTGCCCAAAAATAGCCTTTGAGTGTGGAGCTGGTACTCCTCATAATATATGCAATTTTTATGTAATTTATGAAAGCGCTGAAGTTACACTTCTATGACGTATATCTGCGTTACCACTTGAAAATTCTCTCATAGCCCACAGAAATCCACTTGATGGTACAGTTCCCAATCTCCCGCTTACCAAAACAATCCTAAAACGGAAAGGAGCAGATCAGCCTCTCCAAAACTTCCGCATGGAGTTGCAGGGGCCATCCGAAAGTTGTTAGAACGGACAAGAAAATGAAATTTCAGTGAATGTCCGGCAGAGATCTACATATTTTGTCCAAAATTTGATCAAATTCATAGTAGAAATAGGACAAAATTGTCCCAAAAATTAAAATCTTCCAAAAGAAAGATATATTATTAATTCAGACCCGTAGATCATTTTTATGAAATTTTCAGAATCGAAATCCTACTTTTTCGCTGAGTTATCACTGTTTTTAGGCTAAAAATTGGTCATTTTGGCGGCCGCCAGAAAATTTCGGGGATTTTGCGGAAAAAAATGACAGTTACCGTTATATGTGTAGATTTAATACAATTTAGAATCCTTTTTCCATCTTTGCCATAACAACATCAATCTTATCTTGAGCAGATTGGGCCTTATCAGTTCTAGTACCAACTCTGATATCACTTTGAACTCTTAAGATACCTTCGTTGTGTAAATGCTGATGCAATTGACCAATCAAGTTCATAACTTCATCCCATTCACCTTCAATAGTGGTGCCTGCACTGTGTAATGTATGCTTTAAACCTGAGTTTTTAAGATATAATTCGACTTTGGCTACCTCATCTGAAACCGAAGGGGTAGAAGTACCAATCTACAGCAGTGAATGTTAGAAGATGTTCATGAATTCAAAGACTGTG
Organism: Waltiozyma sp. UFMG-CM-Y6624; assembly: GCA_018343995.1. Classification (NCBI taxonomy): domain Eukaryota; kingdom Fungi; phylum Ascomycota; class Saccharomycetes; order Phaffomycetales; family Wickerhamomycetaceae; genus Waltiozyma; species Waltiozyma sp. UFMG-CM-Y6624. The sequence continues at coordinate 1,621 of JADIOT010002639.1, forward strand.
TAATAACTTACTGGAATGATACAAAGATCTGCGAGACAATGAACTGTAACTGGCTTGACTGTCATTAATTTGGTTGTAGTCGTGAATAAACGGCGTGATAACATCAAAGGACCAAAACTTTTCAGCGATTGAGCGGTTATTCGTTATGGAATTTTTGGATCGAATTTAGAAGGTTATTGACGTTAAACTTTTTGATTGAACCGAAAAGTTGAACGCCCAGTTCTGTAAAGGCATATAAAGTATTACCGCGCACGCCTAGATTCTTTAAGAACATAATATCAGATCTGTGATTATCTATACTATTTTTTTTTTAAAAGTACACCCGCTGATACAGATTTTATAGACTGTAACTTCAGAAATATTCAATTCAACCAACAGTTTCAAGCCTTCCTGCTTAGATCGAACTCATTAAATCTTAGCAAAGTTAATAGTGCAAATAAGGCTTTCGATTAAAGGACAAGATGTCTATATATTTATATATTTAGTTTTTTTATGGCATGCAGTATGTACTTATTTATTCAAAGACTCACCCTCAATAGTTAGTGGGTCACCTAGTCTGGTACCTATTCTAATATCACTATGCAATCTTGTAGTGCCTTCCTCGTGGAGGAAAACATGTACTTGACCAATTAAGTTCATAACTTGATCCCAGTCACCTTCAATTGTTGTACCTGCACTATGAAGACTATGCTTCAAGCCCGATTTTTTGATGAAAAGTTGCACTTTGGCAATTGTTGATGATCCCGATACTGATACTGTTCCTATCTTATTTTCATTGCTTTCTGTTAATATGAAAGATCTGTAGACTGTAATTAGATAATAAAGAACATACTGGAACTACACAGACATCTGCGACGCACTTCATTGACATTGGTTTGTAAGTCATTTTTCTATTTTTGGAGCTCAATCTACTTCTCTTGATTCAAAAGTCAAACCTTTAATTAAACAATTATTAACACTGTAATATCGCTAAGTCAAGGAATTGTTCGGAAATTTTAATGAGTTGGAACCTGGTATCGGATATGAGATCACATGTCTTTGTCCCCGTCCCCCCAAAAAAGCATATTATTCAATATATACCCCAATAGGAAATTGGCGAAGATTTACTTAAAAATTCCGCAAATTTGCGCGCAAAGGACCTAAACCTTAGAAAATAAAAACAATATTATTGTAGCCTGAAATATATATTAATATATTACTTAGGCTCATACACAATCTAAGGTTTTTTGAGCTTACAAATAAAGCCAAAGTCACAATGAGTGATAACAATGATAATTTTAAGAGTAAAACACCAGGATTACCAACAGTAACTTCAGCAACTCCACTTCCAACAACAGTCGAACAGCCACAAAAGAAGAAAAGTTTCGCAAGTTATCTTAAAAATGTCAACCAGAGAAAACAAGAACTAGCTGACCTGCACAAGAGAAAGAAAGAAGAACAGCTAGCAAAGGCACAGCAGGAGAAGGAAGATCAGCTTAGAAAACTTGAATCAGAAGAGTCTGAAAGGAAGAAAAAACAGCAAGAGGCCAAGAAAGCCGAAGAAGAAAAAAGACATATGGAACTGAAGATTCTGGAAGAAATTAGGAAAAGAGAAGAGGAAAGAAAAAAAGAGGAGATAAGGCGAAATAATCAGCTTGAAATTCAAAAGAAAGAATGTGAAGAGCAAGCAAAGAAACTGGAGAGCCTCAAGAAGGAACAAAATGAGCTCAGGAAGAAAGAAGAGCTAAGGCAAGAAGAACAAGAGAAGAGAAATTCAGAGCAATTGATTCAAATTCAAGAGAAACTAAAAGAAGATGATAAGGCCAAAATTGACAGCCAGAAGCAAGATACAACTATTCCCGATAAATCTGTTATTCAATCAAGTATCATCAAACCAAAAATTCCAGAGAATCACAAGACCGATGATGTTTTACACAAATCCACTGTTTCTGAATATCCTTCAAACCTCAAAGAAATTTCCTCCAATCCCGAAATCAACAAGCAAGATTCCATTCCTACCAGAGATCACCCTTCTAGATCCTTTTCTTCACCACAAAACCAACCATTCACATCCACAGCACTTACAAAGGAACAATCAAATGAAATTGCGTTGTCCAAACTTTTTGATGACATCGATAATGCAGAAACCATCCGCGCAGAAATACCCAAATCTTCAGTGTCAAATGGTAATACTAAAGCAGAAAGATTCGATTCATCTAAACAAAAACAAGAAACTGACCAAAATATTCATGATGCTCAGTCTTTGAATACAGTTTCTATTCGTTCAAATTTAAGCTCTTTGAGTTCTATTTCGACAGCACCCAAATATGAATTCACTCAAATAAGTGAACAATCTTCTGTTCCAGCCAATCCTCCAGAAAGTCAACTAAAGCTGCTAGCCAGTCCAGTGAAAACCTATGATGAGGAAGATGTTCTTACACCGTTCTATCAAACCAGTCCTCTGACAGCTCTTCCTTCAGAAGCGACGCTTCCACCATCTTCAATTGAGAGACATATTATCAATCGGAAACCACTAGCTGAGTATCCAGCCTCTATTCCTGAAGCGTCTGAAACGTCCTCTCATTCAATTGAAAGTCCCTCAACTCACAACTCTGATACCATTGACTCAGATACAGAGACTGTTGTGGGTGATTCACCACTCAAACCAAAGAGAGGGAGACTTATAAGGAAGTCTGAGTTGGAAAACAATGAATTATTCAATTCTAACAGAACGAGACTAGTTGGATTTAGCAATGAAGAACTGTCAGAAATACAACATCAAAGATCCAGAAAGCCAAAGAACAACAAATCACAATCAAGATCATCATCACCAAGACCTATAGTCACGCACAGCAAGAAAAAGGTTGTTAAAGATGCTTCTGGTAGATCAAAACTTCAGATCGCTTGTATGAAGGGGAGATACGAAGATGCAATTGCATTTATCAACGAAGGGTATGATATCAATGATCAAGACTATGGTGGGATCTCCAGTTTACATGAGGCTGCATTAAATGGGTTCACAGATATTGTAGAGCTTCTATTAAAAAAGGGAGCCTCGGTAAATATCAGATCGATTCCGCAAGAGAGTGATACGCCATTGATCGACGCTGTTGCAAATGGTCATCTTGATACAATTAAGGTACTATTGAATTATGGAGCAGATCCAAGACTTGAGAATTCTTCTGGACAGAATGCGTTGGATGCTTTGAATGAGGATTGTACTGACGCAGAAGAAATCAAGAGCCTTTTGAAACTTGCTACTTTGGATTTAATCAGAAAGGAAAAGAAGAAAAATAAAAGGAACGGTCTACAATCTGATGGCAAAAAGAAATCAGCAGCAGTGACGCATAATACGGCTTCTAGGCGACCAGAGAATCCTATTATTGATCTCACAACAAAGGCAGGAAGAGATGAGCTTTTACCAAGAGCTGCCAACGGTGATTTACATTTCGTTGGGACTTTTCTTGATAATGGCGGGGAGCCCGATATTGAGGCATTCGCACTTGCAGCTAAGCATGGTCATGACGACATTCTTAATGTGATGATGGCCTTTGGTGCTAAGATAAACGCCTACACCGAGAAAGGAACTACAGCTTTGATGCAAACTTTGGGTAGAAACCAACTAAAAACAGTCAAGTTTTTATTATCAGCTGGCGCTGACCCAACTAAACGTATCAAGGATGGTAATAAATCAACCTTGGATTTTGCTATCGATTCTTTAATCTCAGATGAGGAAGAAATCCGATTGATCATGGAAGCTATAGAAAAAATGGAGAGACCAAAGAAAGTCTCGAAGGAAAAGAATATATCTCGTCCACAATCTGCTAATGGTGTGTCTGATTCGGAAAAACAGAAAAAAAGAAAATCAACACCACATGGTTTGGACAGCGATTCTGAATCACAATCCAAAAAGAAGAAACAGTCCAAGTCCGTCACCCCAGATTCTCAGAATCTCAACACGGAAAATACTCCTATTTTGACAACTGCGGTTACTCCAGTGAAGGAGGTCAAGAGGGTTTTAAGTTCTTCAAACCTCGATGTAACGCCAGTTCAGAAGAAGATGAAACCATTAAATGACTCGCCACGTATGCAATCACCAACTCCGAAGATAGAAGCAACCAGTTTGGTGGAGACTCCACTGCCATTTGAATCAGAAGACGAGAAAAAGAACAGGCTTTTGAAGGAGAAGATTGATCGTGAGAAGTATGAAGCTTCGAAGGAAGCAAAACGTAAGGCCAGAGAAGAGGAATATATGAGAAGTATGCTGTCGATCGAAGAACTAAGAGTAAAGGAGAAGGAGGAGGCCAGAAAGAGGGAAGAGGCTAAACTCAAGGAAGAACAGAAAGCTAAAGAACTTAAACAGAAACAAGAGAACGACAGGAAGGAACTGATGTCAAAAAAAGAAGAGACTGTAAGAAGACACGCACTTCGTCAGTTATACCCTCATGGTTTGAAAATTGCTACATTTAACGAAGATCGAACTCCAAAGGATGCTTCTAAATATTTGCCTTTATTTAGCAGTGTTGAAGGTTCCGGGAAATATATTTCTGATTTGCAAGTTCTTTTGGTCTTAGGGAAGGAGGATTTCCACGTCAAGTACAATACTTTAGAGAAAAGGCTCATGACCGCTGATGAGAAGGCCAAAATGTTCAACTTCTTTTACCGATTCTTGGGTGATTTCAAGGGCCCAACATCAACTATTGTGCGACAACAAGATCAAGAGAAGCAACAAGCTTTATACAAAGATTTGTTATTAAACTGGATCAAGCTTGAAGATTTTCTTCATATAGTTGAGACTGATTACCCATCGCTTTCAGAAGTAGTCAATACCGATATCACCAATCTTGATTTATCTAATATGAGTTTGCCTCCTCCAGGATCGAAGACGATTTTTCCTCAAAATCTTCATAATGAAGAAGACAAAGAACTTGATGCTAAAGTTCTTGCCTTGAGTAAAGATAAGAGAATTCCAATAAGTATGAGATTTCGTCCTGATCTTTTGAGAACTCTTTTAAGGGCTAACAAGTTATGGTGATCATAGAAAGGAAACGGATAAGGATTTGGTATAAAAGGGGATATAGGTATAAAATTTCAAGGCATTATTTACTTTAATTAATGTAGAACAGTGATAACTGTAGTCTATTACTCATGGTAAAATTTGTATGGAAATTATATTTTTCTTCGCTCCCTTCTATGGACCGACCCGGCCTGCCGAAATAATTGAACATTTCATATTTCAAACTGCGTATGTATATAAAAAAATATATATAATAACATATAAAAAAAAGCACGTGTACCTTTTTAATAAACTTAAAGACATTCTATGGACCATTGAATTGCCTTTCTATTAATATGTCCAGTCCAATCGATGAATTAGAAGAGTATGATACACTCCTGGATCCCAATTTCCAAGAATGTCGATTCGCCAATGATCTTTTGCTAGCGACGAACTCCACACCTTACGAATTAGATCTTTCCACTTCGATCAAACGAATCAAATTCGATATACAAAACATCGATGCCCAATTGGATAAGATCAGTGGAGACGAGCATACGAAATTAGTATCTGAGATTCATCAAGATACCGAAGCAAAGAATCGATTCTTGGAATTATCCACACCTTTGGGACAAATAAATACATCCTTTCAACGGATTGAGAAGGATTTGATCAAGCCTTATAATGAAGCTATTAAGACTCAAGATGCCTTAAAGAAGATTCATCAGACCGCGGTGCTCATTCGAGGCTCTGAGAGGTTTTTAGAGATTGTTTCTAAGATTGAGGATATTACGAATGGAAAGAATTATCAAATAACCATTATGAAAAATACCAAGACATTATTAAATTTGGCTCGATTATTCCATGATTTAAAGTATCATTTAGTCAATAACGCTAATTTGAAATCATTGGGAATTATAAGAGCTTACGAGCCTATCAATGAGAAGAAGTCTTCATATGTGATCTCTTCAATCCAGCAGTCATTACGACAATTAAACGAGAAGAATTTCGCCAATGAAAAATCATCAATGAATACCTTCACAGAGCTTCAAATAACCACTTATTTCCACAGTTTATACCTTCTTGATTCCAAGCTATTGACAGAGACAATCAGTATTATCTTGAACATCAACATTACGACCTCTGTCAATCTATTAACAAGATCCTTATCATCAAAAGCACTGTTTAAACAGACGTTATTAGAAGTGTCTGAAAAGGCCTTGTTTATTAGGAAGATCGTCAATAATTTGAATGTGGTTTGCAAGGCTAATGATCATGATATCAATATCTGTGGTGAGATTTCTAAAAAATTGGGTATAACTGATTTCTCATTAAAGTTTTGGTCGGATGTTAGTACGAGATTTGAATCGAAATTCAACGACTTTGTTGGCAAGGGTAGTATTACGGTTCAAGCATTTAGAAAGGATATTGAAAGCCTAGAATCTTGTATCAAGCAGGCAGTCATTAAAAGTGATATTCTAAAAATAGGTGAAAAGGATGAAAGAGTTGTTAAGATGTTACATTGTATTTCTAAACTTCACCAGGGTAATGTTTGAAAATGACTTCTTAGGTATACAGCTTAATTTTGATTACAGAATTTCTAGGATTATTATCTGGTTCCTTAATATTTCCAATATCTTTTTTTTAAATTGTAGAAGTGTAGAAATGTCATTAGAATGTCGCAACCGTGTTTTCTTTATTTATTTTTTTTTTTTTTTTTTTTTACCTTTTCAGGCTTTTTAAATTTACTTTTTGACCAAATCCGTTTGTTTACGGTTTTTTTGTTTTGACCCAAATCAAATCACATAATTAGTCGACCCGAAAAAAAATGTAAGATCCACTTACAATTACAACTTTCTAACATATTTATTAAAAGATCAACATCAATATAAAACATTCTAGTCTGAGACCAATTCATACTCTTTTTACGCGAAAGAAATAGTAATGATACCTAGAGGACAGACACCAAGAAGAAGTGGATCACAAACGCCATCAACGCCATCTTTATCATCACGTCCATCATCCAGCTTAGGGTTCAGCAATAATAAGTCAACAACAACTCCCAGATATCAATCTGCAACAGCCAGTACCAGATACAACGAACGCAATGTTTTTACACCAGTGCGTGAACGAGTCTCTAGATCGTCATCCTCCCTCTCATACAGGCCATCCAATAGCAACAACAGCTTCTCGCGACCAACGACTCCATTATTCGCCACGCCTAGTCAACCATATATGGGGTCTATAAAGGTCACAGTAAGAGCCAAACCATCAACCACCTTTCATCGTGATCCATGGTTTCTTCACGAAGACTCGATTCAACACGATGATATTGGTGAGTTTAAATTCGATCACGTGTTCAGTCCTGAAGTTACGAATTTGAGAGTTTATGAAGATTCTGTTCAGAATTTAATCAATCAATTAATGGAAGGATACAATGCTACAGTGTTTGCTTATGGTATGACTGGGTCTGGGAAAACTTATTCTATGTCGGGGACAAAGGAGGAACCTGGGGTCATTCCATTGTCTATCAAGGAGATATTTACGAAAATTTCACAAAGTGATTCCAATGAATGGAAGTATGAGTTGAAGGTTTCATATCTGGAGATTTACAATGAAAGAATCTATGATCTTTTGAATCCTTCTTCTTTGAAGAGTGGTAGTGCTGAGTTGAAGATTCGTGATTCAACTGATTATGGTGTCCGAGTCATAGGATTGGTTGAAGAGACGATTAGCACAGAGAAGGAATTGCTAAAGATTATTCAAAGAGGTGATATAAATAGAAGAACAAGTGAGACTGATTTCAATGCCAGATCTTCTAGATCTCATGCAATTGTCCAATTAAGAATAGGGATCACCAACATCAACAGTGGAACTGAAACTATTAGTACCTTATCGTTATGTGATTTGGCGGGCAGTGAAAGGGCCACGTCGTCCAATGAGAGAAGAAAAGAAGGTGCTTTTATCAATAAGTCGTTGTTGGCTTTAGGCTCAGTGATTGTGAAATTATCCTCTCCACAAACAAGTATAGGACATATTCCATACAGAGATTCTAAACTTACCCGATTACTTCAGCCTGCACTTTCGGGAGATTCTTTGGTTTCGATTCTTTGTACTATTCATACCAGTCCTTCTGCTTTTGCAGAAACTGTGAACACAATGAGATTTGCAGCTAGAGCTAAGAACATCAGTTTGAACGTAAAGAAAAATGAAGTCGATTTGAACTTGGATAAGGATCGTATGATTGAGAAGTTGAAATCCCAATTGGAAAATCAAAGCAAGGAAATGCAATTGATTAAATCTGGTGGTTCAATTTTGGATGTTAATACTTTTCCTGCTTCTGCAGTGTCACCACAATTGGATGTCACTAGTATATCGATGAAGGCCAAAGATTCTAGGATGATCGACTTGGAAGATCAAGTGACACAATTAGACTCAGAGAACAAGATCTTGATAGAAAGATTGGAACATTTGAAACGACTTTCAGATGATTCCAAGGCCGAAAGAGTGGCGCTTAAAAGCGATTTGATCAATGATATTATCACTACTTTGACATCAGAGAATCAACAGAGTATGATTGTGAAAGTGGAACAGCTGTTCAAAAGGTCTTTCTCTGAAATAGAGGAATGTAAATCCTATATAAGTCATCTAGAGAACAGGCTAAAGACCGAGTTGAGGACATCGCCAAAGAAGAGCAACTCTCCTGGACTTCCATCTCTAGTTGACCAGCAACAGCTTTCCACTCTGGATAATGCCATGTATGACGCATTGTTGAAGGAGCAGGAAGAAGAGATCCTTCAATTACGCTCAGAATTAAGAAACAGGGACAAACTTATCAGTGCCTTGCAATCCACTAAGAGAGTGCGCGATACTTTAACACATACAATCAATGGAAATAATGTTCATGGAGGCATCAACGTCATGCAGTCACATGGTGATTCGAAAAGGGAGACCTTTATCTATAGTAACAATGTCCTTAGTACTACAGATACGGGTGATGCTTTGAGGCCTCTAAATGGTGAGAAACTAAACAGTTTCAGCGCTAAAGTGGAAACTCTATAGATCATGAATTACAGTTTTAATGATAATATATCAATAATCCTCCTGCATAGTATAAGAGAGTTTTTCCCTCGTGGTATTCTCCGCTTGTCTCTTAAACCATTTCTTCTCAAATCCATTGGATCGATCAACACCATCCCATCTATACCCAGGCGCGATATTGAATCTATTCTCAGGAAAACCACGTCTATACAACTTTCTTCCTGTCAATGAGACATATCTCCCCTTGGTAGCTGAGGACCCTGTAAAAACTTGTAAAGGATCATCTTCCAGTTGACGTTGTTTCAAAGCTGTGTTGAGTTTAATGTCGTCTGCGTAAGTTGTCATGCCTTCGTTTCTTGAATTGTTGGACTTCTCAAGTTGTAATTTCTGCACTAGACCCATGTTCATCTCTTTGACTTTCTTTTCGTATTCTAACTTTTCTTGATTTTTTAGATAATTATCCGATCGGAACTTATCATTGATGTTGATTCTTCTACCTGTGCTATCTCTATGAATTGTTTCTGAATCCTTTCCCATTGATTCAGGGTTGGTTTTCTCAAGGTAAGAAAGTTCTCTTTCTCGTTTCAGTCTGATTTGTTCTGTAACATCTGATGCTGTTTGAAGACCTGCTTTTGCCCCTGATTCCATTTGTGGCGAGTCTTGTTTAGTATTAGTATTGTATTCCTTTGGGGATGAGTCTATATCAATGGCTTGAGTCTTTATCTCATCTGTTCCTACAACTTTCCAACCTGAATGCCTTGGATTCACAGTTTGTGATGAAGAAGTCGATTTTTGCATGGATTGAGATTCTGATTCAGGTTGACTCTTTGGTCTCTTGAGTATTTTGGGGGCTAAATCATGAATTTTAATATTTGAATTATTTGCCTTTCTTTTCTTGTCATCCTTCTTCTTAGATCTGGTTTTATCTTTACCGTAGTTCTTATTCAGGTAATCTGCTAATGACATGGTTATCTGACGGTTCCCTAGTTCTAGTTATCGTGGGAAAAATGCGGTATTTTAGATTTTAAAGTTATTTTAAAATAAAGTCCTACTACAACTTCATCTTCTTCAACACAGTTTTCCATATCCTTTCGCACGTGACCACTGTTGTAAAAGCCAATAGGTGGGTAACCCGGCCTACTCATGGTGATAGATAAGGAACCGAAATTTTTACACAAAGCGACTTTAAGTTAGATACATGATAATAGAACCTTTCCACTTAAAAATTAGTGGTGAGGATATAATATTGCATTATGGAAGCAATGTTATAAAAAAAAAGAGAGCTGCCCGCAGGTAGATCTCGTTCTTAGAGCTGTCTTACTATTTGATCAATTACGTAATATAATTCAAATGTATGTGTTTTGTGACGTTTCCTGTTTCCTGCAAGTTTCAACTATCCGCCCGCACACTGCGCAGCCGCAGATTTAAAATTGTATGGGGCACCAGGCTCCAGCAATTAGGGATATTTTATGACATTTGCCACCTTTTGTACATTAACCAACCACTCCTATTCTTTGAAGTACAATATTTAAACAACAAATCATTCCCTGTTCCTTTTTCGTTTAGCTAACTTATATCATTGAATCAATTGTTCATTCACTATCAATTTATTCATCAAAAAAGATAAAAAAAAAAACTCACAAAAAATAGAAGAACAAGAAGGAGAAGGAGAAGAGCCAAATTTCCTTATCTATCGCCCTTTTAAATACTAAAACTTCATATCAATCAATCGCTCTGACTAACATACACTCACTTCAAAAAAATGCAATTCTCTACCTTATTCACTATCGCTTTATCTTTAGTGTACTCTGTTGATGCCAAAGTCCACAGCACCAAAATCAAGAAGCACCCTTTGAACGATCAATTAAAAGATGCCACTTGGGATGAACATGTCCAACAACTAGGTCACAAGTATACCACTTTGTTCGAAAAAGCTTATCCAAATAGTTTCAATACTCCAGTTTCTGCAGAAGGTACTCACGATACTCCATTGACCAACTACTTAAACGCTCAGTATTACACGGAGATTCAAATCGGTACTCCTGGTCAAACCTTTAAGGTTATCTTGGACACTGGGTCTTCCAACTTGTGGGTTCCTTCCACTGATTGTAGTTCTTTGGCTTGTTATTTACACTCCAAATATGATCATTCTGCTTCGTCTACTTATAAGGCCAATGGGTCTGACTTCGCCATTCAATATGGTTCTGGGTCTTTAGAAGGTTATGTTTCTCAAGATCTTGTTCAATTGGGTGATTTGGTTATTCCTAAGCAGGATTTTGCTGAAGCTACTAATGAACCAGGTTTGGCTTTTGCCTTTGGTAAATTTGATGGGATTTTAGGCTTGGCTTATGATACAATCTCTGTTAATAAGATTGTTCCTCCTATCTATAACGCCATTGAGAACAACTTATTAGACTCTGCTCAATTTGCCTTCTACTTGGGTGATTCTGACAAATCAAGTGATGGCGGTGTTGCTACCTTTGGTGGGTACGATAAGTCCAAGTTCACGGGTGATATCACTTGGTTACCAGTCCGTCGTAAAGCTTATTGGGAAGTTTCCTTCGATGGTATTGGCTTAGGTGATGAGTTTGCTGAATTAGAAAACACTGGTGCTGCTATTGACACTGGTACCTCTTTGATTGCCTTGCCATCTGGTTTAGCTGAAATATTGAACGCCAAGATCGGTGCTACTAAGGGATGGTCGGGACAATACTCAGTCGACTGTGCCACTAGAGACTCCTTACCTGATTTGACTTTCAATTTCTCTGGCTACAATTTCACCATTACTCCTTATGATTACACTTTAGAAGTTTCTGGATCTTGTATCTCTGCTTTTACCCCTATGGACTTCCCAGCTCCTATTGGTCCTTTGGCCATTGTCGGTGATGCTTTCTTGCGTAAGTTCTACTCCATTTACGACATTGAAAATAACGCAGTTGGTTTGGCCAAGGCTATTTAAAGACCTAGTTATAATTAGTTAGCCCGGTTATCTTTTTTTTTTTGCTCTATTTTTATTTCTCTTTGCTTTCTTTTTTTTTTTGCTTTCTATGGAGGTACTACTGGCTTCTAAAAGTGTTATCTTCTTTTGCAAGAGGTTCAATTGATCATGTCGCTCACTTTCTTCTTTTTCTTCTTCTCTTAATACAATGAAATTTGTTCCGTTCTTCTAGCTTAACTATTTGTCTATGATTATACTAAAACACTTATCTTTTTAACTCTTTATTCAAATAATGTTACATATAGTCCAAAAGGGGTTCAGCGATCTACAATCCCCTTCAAGACCTTGAAAGTAGAATTCAATGGTAATCCAACAACGTTATAATAATCACCTCTGATTTCCTTTATCAAGACCCCACCAAGACTCTGAATCTTAAAACCACCAGCGGCGAATAACCCATCTTCACTATCAACATAATCTTGTACTATATCCTTCGTAATGTCTTTATCAAATATGATGTCTGTAGTCTCAGAGAACTGATGAATGACATCACGAGACTTATCATAGACAACAACTGAAGTGATAACAGACAATGTTTCACAGGTGGTGGTTTCCGCAGCCTCATTTATATAAGAAACGATATTTGAGAACTGTTCTTGTTTATTCTTTGGTTTTTCAATAATCTCATCTTTGGAAGATGATATGATTGTATCAGCAGAAATAACTATTGAATTACAAGGTAATTGAGATGTAGAGATTGAATGGAATTTATGAAGAGCTGTAGAATCAACGTAATTTTGTGCTGTGTGTTTGGATTTATCTAAATCTTCATCAAAATCTGGTTTAATTAATTCAAATCCAGTTGATTCTTTTGTCTCTTTTCCTTCTTGTTTGATTCCTAAAATTAGGGAAAGAATTTCAATACGACGTGGTGAGGTTGATGCTAAATAAAAATTATACTGTGACTGATTCTTGAGCATTTCGAGAATTTAAATTGTAGTACGTAATTAGTGCTGCAGTGAATATAGTATATATTCTGTATAAACCCATATCAAAATCTAATATGATGTGCTTTTGTTTATATACATATTTATTTATTTATTAAGTGTCAATATTAATTTCAAAAACTGACAGCTGCATGGGTTAATACTTGTTTTTGGTTAGGACCACATTATTCTAATATATTTCTAATCTATATACTTATTAAACACCATAAAAAGTTCTATTCTGAGAACTTACCACCGGAAGATATCTTCTGGATTCAGCCAAAATGTCTCTCTTTATCCTGATCTCACCATTCTGTAAATATTCCTTAACTTTCATACCACAAGGCAAAGTTGAGCTTCTTGTGATTTTATTGGTACTATTTCTCTTTAAAGAACCAGTAATGTATGTCTGTTGATATTTGACTAAGGTATCGTTCAAGATCTCGTCTTCTTGACATGATGCTGAATAGAAATTTGTTGAAGAGTCTGATTCTACTGTTGTTGGATCTTCTTGGTTGATCATTGGACTGATGATGACTTCGCATACATCGTCTTCGTCATCGTCATCATCATTCTCGTAATCGGAGAAAGTGAATTGTGTCTCATAGTCAGAATGTCTGCTTATGACACTGCTGATTTCCGACTCATTATCCTCTTCCAAATCTGGAAGACTGATCTGTAACGACACTCTATTACGATTATGGCCCAATTTCTTGCTTATACGTTGTGCAATGACATTCCTAAAGAACACTTTAAAAGATTCAGTGACTAATATCTGATCGTCTTTCATCAGAATGTTGCTAGAACGATCAGAGACAGAGCTTGGATGTTTGTAATGATGTTCGGTAAGTGTCATTGGAGCAGATGAGAGACGCTTTTTTAGTTCTTCTTGACGTATGTAACGCTGTATCAAGGGACTAGAAGTAATTCTGTTTCTTGGAATGTTTAATGGTGCGGTGGCGATCTTGTCGATTGATGATTGAATGGACATTAGTGAACAGATCCGTTGCTTTGTTGGATATTCTGCCCCAGTTTTTGATGGAGGTGTGTTTTTCATAACAGGGACAGGTGGAACCTTGCTGGTGTTTTCTGGAACGTACCAATGCGACATATCTCTCTTAATCTCGTTGATTGACTTGCCCTGGGTTCTTTCTACAGGTAAAGAAATGCTGGCCTTATCAACAGTTTTAGTCTTATTGAATCTGCTTCTGAACTTGAGCAAAGCTTTATTAGAATGGACTTTGATTCGTCTCCAGCTTTTTCTGAGAAAATTGAATAGTCGCTTGTTGGTTTCCTTCATATTAGTCAGCCAGCCAACTTTGTAACGAATAGCATGTGATCTCTTAAGAGACGTGCTAGTTGTAGTACTAAAAAGCGATATGTGATCACTGGTTCTCACACTATTTGATCTCTTAATAGGACGTCTCATAGCTCTTGCTGTTGACAAATTGCGCGATAGTCGAGCCTTATATCTTGAGGAAGGTGTACTTAGTGGTGTTGTTTCGTTATAGTGCGCGTATTGGCTGTAATCATGGACATTAATAGGTTCAAGCAACGAGCTATAAGCTTGTGGATGTCCCAGCTCATCAGAATGGGAAGGAACAGCTGCAGGAGGAGTGTTTTCAGTGATTGGAAAACTAATGTTGGATTTCGTAGGAACAGTTGGAACATCACTGTTCTCGTCACCATATGAAGCTTCGGAACATGTGACGTATTCTTCTGTAATAGTACTTGCTATAGGTGATGATTGTCTCATATAATAAGGTTCAACAGCAGGGCCTGACAGAACAGGAGATGAATCTTGTGGTAGTGGTGACATTGGCGTAGCCATGAGTGGAAACTGAAAGCTCATTTGAGGACCTTCGTACGTATCTGCTCTCTTAAGGGAGTATATCGATGATTTCTTTTCTAACGAGAACATTATTATTATCTGGGGGTATGTATGAGGAAAGTTTGGACTAGTTATATTGGTTCAAAGTGAAACATTGGTACCAGTTAGTTGTGCAAAACACTAGCTAGGGATCAAGTCAAAAAAAAACATTCAACATGGGTTGAGAGCATCAACCCCCTAGGTTTTTGGATGGCATAACACTGGTATCCCAATCATAGCTGGTTGAAGTTTTTCCCATCTTGGAAATACAATTGATTTCACTATGTAGCTTCAAAGCTGATGGCTGGCTCTTTTTAAATTGGAAATGCAGGTTTTGTCTAATTGGGGAAACTCTATCTGCCATATTCTAAAGGTCGAATCTCTGGTCCCAATGACTGTCAATATTTTACGGGTCAATCCATATTTGTTACCCGGTGCAAGAGCTGCTAATCTCATAGGATATACTAAAGTATAACAGCAACAATTTACGAGATAATTTTTTTCTCCACTCTGTGCAGAAGTACGATAAATAAGACCTTTTAATTGCTTTGGTTTTACCATCACCCAAATCAACCTGTTCAAATGGCCACTCTCGGCATATTTTCTCCACTATAACAAACATGTCAGATAGCTATGGACTTCTTTAAAATACAAAGCACAATCCAAACTAGAAGTTAACAAGAAAGGGACTAATAAAATAGAGCTCTTTGATCTGATAATTTCCATACAAAATGAAGTTTTTCATCCTTCTTAAAGATAATGGGATGAATTTTCGGAAATTGTTTCTAATTTGGCCTCTTATATATATAACATAATATTTATGACACATGTTACTTTATAACTGTTTGAAAAAACTGTACTGTTCTTTTGCAGCTTAGCTATATTAAGTGATACATTATCTAGCTTGGATGATAAATTTATGCACATAGCAGTTGATCAGTGCTAAAATGATAGATTCTTGATTCAAAATAAAATCGATCTAGACAGCTAATTCGACACATGTATTATATCTTCTTTTTTACACCGAATAATAATATTATAAAAGCTAAACGCTAATAAATTATTATAGTTTAATAGAAAAGCACTATTTTATTAAAAACCAAATGTTAATTGTTTGATATTCTATAACTTCGTTCAAATCTTATTACTGCTTTGAGAAGTCATTAAGGAGTAGTTTAGATTTACCAATAAGATAGAAAGAATTTACTGGATAATAACACTCTAAAATAATACAGTATTTGATGCTATGACTATATAGAGACAAAGTTTGATTTTTTTATCAAATACAGGTTTATCCAGGTGTTTCTCTGCGGATATAATCATGAGCCAAAAATAGGAATCTCAATTGCTAGTAGATCAGTATTACTTCAAACCATCAAGAACAACTCATACATTATACTAGAAGTAACTGACTATTTCCAATTCAACGAAATCAATTAACTCTTATTTTCTGCACTTTTTTGAAGCATTCCTCTCTTATCAAAATTACCTTAAGAACATCCTGCCCTAATATACTTTTGTCTTCTCCCGGTTATATAAAACTAATTCACGTGACTTAACCAGCTGTTAGCAAAACGCGTCCGGATTTTAAGATGTCTGACTTTGGTGATTTCTCAGAAATTCGCGAGATCAAAGAAATTTCATAATATACAAAGACGTGTGTTATAGTCCTAAATGAACATTAACTTCCAACTGAATATTCTTTTGGTTACGCAAAGAACCCAAGACCACGGACAGAAAATAAAACCTTTAATCGACGCATTAATAATCTTTTTCGTTCCAAAAAGCAAATGTACTATAGTAAGGGGGAATTTCGGAAGGCATTCAAATCTATTAAGAAAACATCTTTAAGTCATTCGACATGCAAACTAGTGATATTTGTCTCCTCATTAGACATCGATGCCCTTTGTGCAGCCAATATGTTCACAGAACTTTTAAGAAAAGAATTGATCCAGTATCAAGTGACGCCCATCGTTGGATATTCCGATCTCATAAAACATTACGCACAAATTAGTGATGAGATTACCAATATTATCCTTGTTGGTTGTTGCTCTATGATTCCAATTGAAGATGTCCTTCAGATCGACGCTGAGAAGTATATTGTCAATGACCCAGTTACGAATTCTGTGATTAGGACTACGAGAAAGATCTATGTTATTGATGGGCATAAGCCTTGGCATTTGGATAATATTTTTGGAAGTCATATTGTTGTTTGTTTTGACGATGGGTTTATTAATGAGAATCTAAGGAAAGAATTGAAGAGTTATAATTTCATGGAGGAATATATTAGAGACAAAAGATTGAGGAGAATTTCCAGAGGACAAGACCCTGACGAGGACTCAGATTCAGATGAGTCTGAAGAAGACGAACCAACGGATAAAGACAGTGATGACGAAGATAGTGATGACGAACAGATTTATAAACGCCGTAAGATTGTCAATGAGAAACGGGAGAAAATGAACGAAAGAATACAGCATTATCAACGACTAGAAGATTATTATAAGCAGGGTACCTCGATTTCCTATTCTGTGTCACTTCAGATGTACGCATTACTATCAGAAATCGGCGAGACAAATATAAAGAATCTCTGGACAGCCATAGTTGGTACTATCTCATTAGACAATCAAACACCATCCATTTACAAACATGCAACAAGGGCATTTGAAAGTGAGGTCAGAAGATTCACTCCGAGTACTAAAGAGATAAATAAATCGGCCGACTCGTTCACTATCACCAGAGAAGCCGATTATCAACTGTTTCTATTGAGACAATATAATCTTTTTGAAAGTTTGTTGTATTCCAATTATGTCAATGCTAAGATCAGTTGTTGGTCTGAGAAAGGCCGTGTCATGATCCATGAATTATTGGCTAGAGCTACCGTTCCCCTTGTTATTGCTAAGGAGAAATGGACATTGATGGATCCTGTTAAGAAGGATAAATTGATGAGACAGTTCAATGAAGGAAATCTCTTAGAGGGCTTTAAATTAAATGGGATTAAAAGGCAAGGGTTTGTTCGGAATTTCGGGTTCTATCAATCGATTTCGGCTAGTGAATATGTCGATGCCTTGCTTGGGCTATTACAAGTTGATGAAGAATCCAAGGAAGAAGCGAAGAAAAAACCTGTCTCTCTCGATTCTGAAGAAATGGGAGATGATGAAGCAGAAAATGATATCAGACAAATGAAAAGATCAATTATTGCCAAAAAGGAGAAAATTTGGAGGAACAATTTTTGGAATTGTTGGAATGCTTTAGAACCGACAGATAAAGGACAAGAGTTATTGAAAAAGGGGGTGGAACAAGCTAAAGAATCTCAAAGAATTGTATTTCAATCAGGTAAAATGGTCTTTGAAAGAAACATTATGAAAAGAATGAAACATTTCAGATACATTATCCTTGACGATTTGCCCGAATTACACCGGTTCAGAAACCCTTTACTTCTCAAAAGGTTGGGAGATTGGATCTTGGATTGGCATTCATTACGTGAAGATAGTTACAAACCTTTGTTATTAGCCGCCTTGGATACAAGAACGGATTCCTACTTGGTGTTAGGTTTAGGAACAAGATTTTCACCTGAATCACCAATCTCTGAAGAATTAAGAGAATTATCTTCTGAGTCAATAAATAAGTTTAATTTGGCGTTTGGGAAAATCGCAGAAGAGATTAATAAAAAGAATTCTGCATCTGACGAAGAAGAAGAATCTAATGAGAATCTGTTCACTATTAGAGTTGATTCATTTGACGCTGCGATTGTGGAAATTGAAAGAAAGGATATCACACAGTTCCTAGCTGGTATTAATCGGATCTTTAGACAGATGAAGAGAGACGAAGAAGACGAATAGTATATAGATAATGAACATTCCCTTATTATTATACTAGTAGTACAAATTATGTTTGATCAACATCAATCTTCTATTATTATTTTTTTTTTTTAAATTAAACCTTGGTAAGCATCATTAACCCAACCACAATCCCTTAACCCATCTATTTTCATCTTTGGTCCATTAATAGGATCATCATACATTTGAATTAATCGTTGATCCTTTGTGGCAGGTTTAGAAATACAGACGAAATCATTCTTAGATGAAGGTAATGGACATTTCAATTGTGAATCAGGGAAAGGACAAGGACAATCCTTTGGACTTTGTACACAAACTTGTGTGTCTGGACAGAGATATTTTTTACAGTCGTCTTTGTTAAAACGTTAGTAAATGCTGGCATACAAAATGGTTGATGATCTTTAAGAACTTACTATTGAGGAATTCTTCTTCGTATGTCTTCTTTGGTTGTTGTTGTTGATGATGCTGTTGTTGGTTGAAGAAGTTGAACATTTGTGCGGTGGCTGATTGTGCCACCAAGAGAGATAGTAAGGTATGATAGAGCATTAGCTTATTTGTTAATATATCTGGTACTAGAAGGTCTTTTTAAATAGACAGTTACAAGTTTTTTAGTTATACATATTTTAATTTACAATGAAGTGGGTAACGTGTACAAAAACCTTTTCAGATCAAAACAAGTGTGCGCGCGCGCATCTTTGGTGTTAAGGTGTACTGCATGATACCATTAGTCACGTGTTTTAACTTAATTGTTTTAAATAAAATATTATAATTCAAGACGCTCTCTTATTTTTCATTTTTTTCCAAAATTCAATCACGGTTTCTATTAGGTACAAATCTTCTATAAACAAACTCTGAAATCTTATATAATTCAAACAATTCTTTCAACGAATCAGCGGAACTAAACTCCTCAACAGTAGGAATCTCAATAAAAGTCAAAAGAAACTTCTTTCTAACAGTTCCAATAATTCTACTTAAACTAGAAAGATGGATAAAATTATGAGATTGCTCTTCATTAAACTTAGGGTCGTAAGCCTTTGTAGGAATGATCTTTACAGCAAACTCAGCATGAGTTAAAGGAGGTCCTCGTCTGTATAGAATCAGATCAGTACCAAATTTAATACCGGATCTAGCACACCACCCTGATGATCTGTAGTAGTGGTACGCAATATAATTCAATATGAAAGGATCTTCTGGTTTCATATCTTGGATTAGAACCTTGAACAGTACATCTGTTGATAGTGTAATACCATTTGATGTAACATTGACTGTATTTAGAGCAAATTGAAGGAAAAACACTTCGATTGTTTGGAGTTCCATTTTTTCCAAATCAACAAGCTTAGAGTTTTTATCCAATATTTCTGAATCCTCATTTCTGACATAAGTTTCTCTTTTCATCTTAACATCAAGATCTTTATCTCTTAAAGTCTTCAAAGCCAATTTTTCCTCAATGAAAGGATCAATAATCCCTTTTTTCTTCAACTCAGCTTGCTTAGCTTCGAGCTTAGATCTCTCCTTCTTAAATTTCTTTCTCTCTTCTCTTCTTAAAGCAGTAATTTCCTCTCTTGTCAAATGTTTAAACTCACCAAGACCAAGTCTTTTCTGTGTGCGATCATACCACGTAGGTTCAGATCTACTAAGAACACCTTTCCCAAAAAATCCTTCACGCCAAAGTCTGATCATGTCTTGTGGATCAGACACGACAAACATACCATCTTTGTATTCAACATGGATCGTATTGATATCAATCGTAGCAGTGAGGTAAGCATATGTAAAATATATCCATGAGACAGGATTATGGGGAATCAACTCAGGAAGTGAGATCGGATGGATGGGTAACAACCATTTGTAGATCTCTTTTAAATGTGATCTTTTGGACATTCCTTTATAATGTTAGTTTTTTCAAGATCTAATATATGAATATCTAATTCTGGAATCAAAGTAGGGAGGTTTCTTTTGTTTTTATTCTTTTTTTTTGTTTATATCAGATACCGTTGTAGTCTATTGAGAAATCAGCCTACAGTGGGTCACCCCTTCAAGCTAAATTAAAAAGTGTCATCACCAAAAAAAAAACAAAAAAAAATAGAAAGAAAAAACTTTCCTTTCATTGATTCATCTAATTAAAACTTACTTTTTTCGTGAAATGAAAAAAAAAATTGTTTTTTTTTTTATTTAGATTAATTCATTTTCTTTCTTGAAAAAAAAAAAATAACTAATCTTGTGAATTAATTAGTCAATTGAATGATAATTTAAACTTAAAGATTATTAATATTTAAAAAAAAACTTGATGATCTTTTGTAATGTTGAAAAAAAATTTCGAAAGCTGGCTTTTTGTACTTTTCCAATTAAAAAAGAAAAAAAAGAACCTACAGAAATTCGCGAATGATTTTGGCTCAAAAAGATTTGGTTGCCCTATATTGCACCAATATAAACTACCTCCATATTGATTTGGAATGGTTAAATTTCATATCAATCGGTTCTTCATTTGAACACTGTATATGTTCGATGCCATGAATTAAACCAAAGTATCTAAAATTGCTTCTAAAATCATCGTTAAACAACAGTATGACGTCTTTGCTGACATAATCCGCTCAGGTATTTCCAAAATCAGTAGGGCTGCATCACGGGCCTGCTTTCTTTTTTTTTTTTTAAGAAAATCATGTTTTATGGGTGGTGTGTTGACGTGTATTAGCCCTGTGATATCTCCATATTTCCAAGTCTTTTAAAGACACATATATTTCCTCCTCTATTGTTTCAGCATCTATTTTTTTTTTCCTTTAAATCTGTCTTGCTATATTAAACCACTGCTAAATATTCCAATTTTAAAAAATTAAAAATGGTCTTGAAAAATATTTACATTGCCAGAGTAAGTCCATTTCCCAAGATCTCTAAGGCCTCAAGACTAACTTAATTCAAAAGCATGGATTCAGAGCTAATTGGCTACCTGAACCACATCCACCAACCCCTACAGGTATAGACTCCGATCCAGCGTTAGCTCCACATGGAGAGGAACAAGCCCAAGAATTGGCCAATTACATCTTTTCCATCAATCCTCAACCAGACATTATCTTTTCTTCTCCATTTTACAGGTGTGTTCAAACAGCACTACCTATTTCCAACCTTTTGAAAATTGATATTGTTCTAGAGAACGGGATCGGGGAGTGGTTCAAGAGAGACAGACCCACTAAGCCTAAGCCTGCCGATTTTGAAACATTGTCTAAATTCTTTGCTAGTAATTTAAAAAATCATTGGGAACCTACTTTATTCCCATCTGCTGAAGGTGAGACAGATATTGAGATTTTCGAAAGGTGTAAAAAATTTTGGGAGCTTTTCTTGCCTAAATTTGAGGCACAATTCCCTGAGATTGAGACTGTTCTTTTCGTCACTCATGCCGCCAGTAAGATCGCCTTAGGTTTGTCTTTATTGAAGTTTGAATCGGTGTATGACAGCCTTGATAGTGAAGATGGGCAATTGAGAGCTGGGACTTGTTCCTTATCTAGATTCGTCAGAGTTGATGACGATGAATGGAAGATCATGATGAACGGTAACACCGAGTTCTTAACTAAAGGTGAAGAAATGAACTGGAACTTTGCTAATGGCTTCGAAGCAGGTTCGAACGAAGACGTAAAGAATAGACAACAACAACAGCAGCAAGCTTCAAGACCGTCGATCTCAACTAAGGAAGATTATACAGATGTGTACGTCACGTTGGATATCTCTAACAACGCGTACAACGAGATTCCAGCGACTTCAAGATTGCAAATGAGTGGTCTTGAAGATAAGAATCCGCTTTTCAAGATTGGTGATGAGATATATCAAGGAAAATGGAGCAAACTAATGGGAACAGAAGTTGCCTTTAATGAGAATATGGATGGGTATATCAAGATCAAGGATAGAATTCATTTGGATGATGTTACTCCTAATTAGATGAGCTGTTTTATTATTTATAGATGTAATTTATATATAGAAAATTCATTTAATATAATTTCCACTACATGAATTACACTATCGACAAACAAAATAAATTATGAATAGATTAAGGTTATTTAAAAAATTAAATTATGAATAGATCAAAGATAAGATCACCAATCAATAGTGAGTCTTGTTAACTTTCCTTCTAAAACCAGTTAGAGCCATCTTATAATTCGTTGAACTTCTTTCTACCAACATAGAAGTTCCAAGAGTAAGCCTTTTCATCACCAACGACTTCAAAAGTGATAGTGGTTCCCTTCTTAAAATATAAGAAATCACCAGCCTTTGGAGAAACAGTTGTGCCTTCTTCATCAGTGACCTTGAATTCACCTTCAACTTCTAAGACAAGCTTCACTTCATCGTATGGGTAAGTGTAGACTAATGGTTCACCTGGAACAACTTTGAAGAAACCAGATGTGATTTGTTCGGATTCTGGAGCATCAGAAGTGTGGAAATCACCTAAGAAGGAGTTTGGAGAGATCTTTGGTGGAAGGACTTCGTAAGCTTCGGATCTTGGCTTGTATGTTAATGGCATTTTTGTGTGTGTGTTTTTTTTTTTTTTTCGGTGATTGAGTTTATAATTGATAAATCCTTGAATCTTGACAAATTTAACTCTCAGTGGAAGGATTTTGATCTCTCTTTATACTCATTTTGAATGAAGTTTAATCAGTTAATTTTTACCAGAACAAAGTTCATTAGGTGGTATAACTGTTCGTTGTAACGGTCTTCTAAGCATACATTATGTAGCTTATCTTAAAGTATTACATTATTTTTTTTAACCATTTTGGGAGAAAACTTTACGTTCTTGAATCTTGAAAAACCTCTTTCCAATTTAGGTAAAAATATCCCATGCATTTTGACGTTTTTACACGGAAATACAAACCCAACGATCCTCACGTATGTACCAGAGGTCCAGTAACCTAGTGAAAAATTTGGTACAACACTCTTTTTAGAGTTTTTTTTTTTTTTTGATTCTGGACTCAATTATTTTAATTTTTATTGGTTTTTACTTAGATAACATAAAAATTGAAACTTTATAAGTGATTTTGTATGTCGGAAAAAAAAAAAGTCGTACCGTGATGGTGATAACCAGTACTACACTATATACAACCTAGCAACTTTTTTTCTGTAACCATTTGATAAGAAACTCTGGCACATTAAATGAAGCGATAAAAAAATTACTGATTTGCTTTACATGAATCTAGCTAAACGTTTAAGGATAAATAAAAAGTGCACAGAGAGTATATGTACATTTGTGTTAGGAAAAACGTATGGTCTTATTTGAATCACGTGACAATAGCTTATGCCACAGAAAATAAGAATCCCAGTTTAAGCCTATATTTAATGAAAATACAGAAGTTAAATATTTGTAACTCTTATATTGTTTTGAATAAAGATATTATATAGCTATAACTAGTCACTTTAAGAAAAACAATAATGTATATGAATGTTGAAATATTCTTGTTTTTTAGAGGGTGAAATCTTGACACATTTTAAGGTTGATCCCCTCTGGGGTATCCGCATCTTAAAAAACTGAACAAACCAGTAAAAGTTTACAAATGTACGACTTTAATTGAAACAAACTTTTCACATAAACATTTCTTACAATTCATTGTAACTCATGTGTATCACTCTAATCTATAGTTACTAACCAAAAAAAAAAAGATAATTTACGGAAAATCAAAAATCAAAAATCAAAAAAAAAAAAATCAAAAATATGTCAGCATTTCTCAGGAATCTTTTATGGAATAGAAACTCGACAAGAACTCAACAAGGAACACAAACACAATCATTTAGAGACTTGGTTGTTTCCTCCACTTCTTCCATTCTCAATAAAGTTATCAAAAGCAGAACACTCACTTCAGATGAAATCAAAAGAGATATCCTAGAAAATATACTACATAAGCATACAATACCTTTCAGACAAGGCCGATTGGTTCTTTTATGGAAGGAAAAGACAACATATGAGGAATATCAAAAATATTTAAAAAGAAGCGTAGAAGAGAGAAGTATATTTCCTAGCTATGAGATCAGTGCTAACAGATTATACGGTACTGTTGATGTAATCTTGCCCTTTGTTGTGAATGGCGTCAATGATGGATGTTCTGTTCTTGAGACTTGGAGAAAGAAAGATATGGATTTAACCAATTCCCCCAAACTACGGTTTGAAGTAAGAAAGAATTTTCTTCTTCGAGGTGAGGATGTTAGTGTTTTGGTCACTGATGAGAATTTTTACTTCGTTTATGAAGGAGTGGCAAAACTTGTTATCACTACGAAACAAATTCAGACGTTAATAAGGCGTAAAGATAGAAGATTTACCAATGTTTACAATGTCACATTTAAAATTGGATCAGATGATAAGATCTTTGCAAGAACAGAAGAAGTCCATTCAGCTCTTTTCTTGAAGCATAAAGCCTCTTTAGTTAAGTTGCTTATGTTCAAATTGTGGCTTTTTAGTGCTCATGGATTTGGATTGAATTCTCTTTGGATGTTTGGATTTTTGATCTTTTATTACAGTTTTACGAATGTTCTTATGTTTATCTTTGCCTTTGTTATATTCAAAGAGATATTAGGTACTCCTGAGTATTTTTCTGTGCTTAAGAGGAAGTATCAAGATCAAGAGGCTTCTTCTAGAAATAATTTAGATACTTTGTTCAAAGAAATGGTTTATGTTGGTACTCAGGAACTAGAATACTAAATATATACTTTTTATTTTATTTTAAAAAAAAACTTCCAGGATGTGTTGGACGATACTAAATTTATTTCCTTTGTATCTGTTTGAATGGAACTGATTTCAAGTACTTACTACCTATGTAATTGTTAGTTTCTATGTGCCTTTCGATTGACTGTTCTTATCAGATTTGAACACTTAACACAGATCTTATCTTTAACTTTTGTTCTTTGTTTTTGAATTACTAGCCTTGCTATTAAGTTTTTTTTTTATTTTTTTTTTTTTGTTTCCTTTGACATATACAGTGAGATAAGTATAGATACGGATTAAAGGGCTAACTTTGTTTTAAGTTAAGGTGAAACACAACAATTGGCAACAGTACTCAGGATCAATTTATTTCTTCATTAAGTGATTGAAAATATTTGACCTCTCAGAGAAAAAAAAAAATCAATATCAGTATTGGAGAGCTTGCACTCTTAAAACTATATTATTCAATTTCCTGATATTTGAAACGGTCCCCTGATTAAAACGGCTTTATAAATCTCACTTTGAGATCATAACATGACTTACACGTGTATATAGGTTGTACTAAATCTGTGTTATAGAGCCTACCATTATAAAAGCATCCAAGTTTCATATTTCCCACTGTTGATGCGGAAGGAGGAGAAAAGACATCTGATATTATTGAATTTGTGAATGGTGTTCAACTATGGTGACTTGAGAAGGACTGACAAAGAACATGTTGATCACTATGACCAATACTACCCCAAATAGAATTGAGGACACTTATTTCATTGAGGTAGATGAGAATTTTTATTATATCGAAAGATATAAAATGAAGTTCATATCATTGTTTTGTATGGAGAACTCTGCGGCGCTGTTTGGTGAAGAATAAATACTTCAAAATCAATTCTCAAAGCACACCTTCTCATATAAATAAATAAATAAATAAATAAATAAATAAATAAATAAATAAATAAATAAATAAATAAATAAATAAATAAATAAATAAATAAATAAATAAATAAATAAATAAATAAATAAATAAATAAATAAATAAATAAATAAATAAATAAATAAATAAATAAATAATTTCTAAATTTTTTTTTTAAAAAAAAACAAAATAAATAAGATATCGACGTATATAAATCTATAGATTGGCATTTACAACTTGCTGTTAGCTAAAATTTTAAAATAGGTACGTACGGTGCAACAAAACAGCAATAGATAGATACCAGTAAAATCCTAAATTTAACTTTTCTATATATGGAACTCATCACAGCTATATATATTTAAAAATGCGTTAGGTGAAGAAGTGGAGCCTGTTCAGAAGTTAAAATCATCGTGAGACACATTAGTTTTTCTGCAATCTCATTATTAATTAAAATAATTAAGATGTGAAGACTTTTATCCTTTATATTAGAAATGGGATTTGCGGTTTTCGGTTTAAGTTTTGCAACGATGAAAGTCTAAGTCTAAGTAAGAAAAGAAAGAGTTTTTTCTATCCTACACCAATATAACATTTCTAGGTCACTGATCTGTAGTTGATTGTGATTTCAGTAAAAAGGATTTTGGTAGTTACTAATTTATTGCAATGTTCAAAGTGTAAGATTATTAGATTTTATAACTAGCTGTAAGTGTCTAATTACTAGGTTTATTTCTTTATGTAATTAGTGATTTTGAGAGTTATACAAATAAGTTTTGATATATATTATACTCAATTTTTTTAAAAGAGAACAAATTTGTTACATGCAATCTCAATTCAAAAAAAAAAAAATTTCCAAGTCGGAATAAATTACAACTAGTTTCCATATATTTATAATATGAAAAAGGTTCTGATAAAATTTACATAATGTATGAGATATGCACAATCGCGCGCATGTTTACCATACATTAGTTTCAACTTTCTGCACGTTTCAGGCGGTTAAGGCTGACTAAGTGAACAAGGTTTATAAAATGTATGCACTTGGGTATACTTAAATAAACAATACGCCACAAATTAGTATCTAGATAAGATTTTTGATGAAGCTAGATACGGTTAATGAATTTTTTGTTTAAAGTAGGTCTCGTTTATATTGAACGCACAAACTCTACAGTTACATCACTTTCGGAAACGTCACGTACCAAAGGATCCTCTCCATTCCCTTGTGAGTAAAGACAGATCCCAATAACAGTTACCTACCAGTTAATACCCGTGTATATCCACAAGAATATATTTATGAAATGAAAAAGTTTATAGGTCTTAGGGACAATAAACATAAGCTAACTTGAGGATACAGACACCATTAGTAGACTCGGTATCAGTTTTACTTGAAAATTGGTAAGAGGTGAAGGTGATGGAAGTTTATTGGAAATATATTCAAAATCTACATCATTTACCGTACCCCAAAAACTTGAATTTGAAACCAAAGAGAATGATATACATTTATTTAATTTGAAAGAAAATTAAGCATAACTATAAAAGAAAGTAATGATATTTTCCTCAGATTTAAATTG
>JADIOT010002639.1:37362-55343 GCA_018343995.1 Waltiozyma sp. UFMG-CM-Y6624
CTGAACAAACAAATAACCACTGCTGCCAAATTTTTTGCCGATATTAATCATGAGGATATTGGGAAATTCAAATATAGAGAGATATGGTTGATATGATGTACTCATATGTTGAGTGATTCGTCTTCAGATCTTGAAGTACTTATATCATCACAATCCATAAGTCATAATCATCATTCCATGATGATTGATTGAAAGTTTATAAATCTCAGAAAGAAAAATCAAGTATAAATTGGTTCAACCGTTTTGAAAAAGAATTAATCTATATCGAAATGGTATTGAAAAACTTGCCTTTTTGGGATATTTATAGTTGTTTATTAGTAATATACTTTTGCTAGAAAAAAACAAACAAACAAACAAAAAGTACAAATAGTAGATGTTGGGATGTTAACGAGGAAACTTGGGCGAAGATTGATTTCCGAATCCTTATAACGGGCATGACATCAGTTTAGAATATACAGTCTTTTATATGTATATGATGCAATTGTTTCACTTAGTTACCTATATTTTATTATTTACTTTTGATGGGCCACAAAATGTGTCTATGAATACGTTTTTAAGGACAACTAATTTCGGAGGTTTAAAGAAGACTCTTAAAGTGTGCAAAGTAGAAATTAGTTAAAATCTTATTTATAATCAAACTTATTCATTAAGCCTTTATTTTTTTTTTTTTTAGTCTTAAAAAAATTAATCACAGAAATCAGAAGGAAAAAAAAAAAGAAGTTGAGCGGCTCGATTTAAACGCTGTCAGAGGAAAGAGACATTTCATGAACAGTCTAAGCAGCCAATCCTAGAAACTTTGAAAAAATTTGAGTCTACATTTTTTCTACAAATTCAGCTCATTTTGAAGGTCAGAAAGTAGTAACAAAAAAAGTGCTAGCCTTGTGAAATACTTGTTTGAAATCTACAAATCTCGGAACTTAAGAGAATTAATTGCCCAATGACATACAAAAACCAAATATTTTGAAAATTTGGTACCAACAGGACTTGAAAATAAGGAATTTAATTATTTACAGCGTGCACCTTAGAAGAAAAAATCAAAAAAAAATAAAATATTCCTTATATAATTTGATAATATACAGACTCGGAAAACCCTATCTTCTTTTATAAATACAAGGTTTCAACAACCATTTCCCTTCAGGGACCTTTTGTCTCTTATTTTCCAAAGCTTCGATATCGTTCTCTCTTTCAATGAATTTTTGCTTTCTTTCTAACTTAGCCTTTTTATCCTGGATGACTTCCTTAGAAGGCTTGAAGAATTCAAATCTCGTAAACATCTTATTATCGGAATCAGTAGTCTTATGTAAAAATCCTTGTAATTTCAAAGCTTCAATGAATTCCTCGCCAGTACCTTCCTTTTCAGAGAATCTGGATTTAATTTCAGCAATCCATAATTCACCATTAGGTGCCAAAATTCGATAAGCTTCCTTAATAAAATCCAAAAAATTCGTACCCATTAAGGCCAAACAGAAAATAACAACATTACAAGAGTCATCAGCCATAGGAACATTCTTGATATCAGCAACAGTGATTCTGTCATTAACCTTCTTTAAATCAAAGGAGTTGACCTTCAAATCAACTCTCTTCTTACCCTTCAAACTGGAAACGTACTTATTAACGTTCAAAGCGAACTTAGCTTCACCACAACCCATATCGGCAAATACAACGCTACGATCTTTGTGACCTGGTAACCCACCTGGTGCATTAATATTTCTCTGGAGACGGTTCTTGACTTGTGTGACAAATACATCGACTGGATTCTCTGGCCATGAGATGACTTGTGATTTGAACCCTTCGTGATATTCATCGAATAATTCTGGTTGTTTGGTGATTAATTTCAAGGCATCTTCAGATTTAATAGTGTATAGTTGTTCGTTGATCCATCTGAATCTGGAACCAGAGAGCTTGGCCATCATCTTTTGTTGTAATGGGGTTAATTTGGCAGTTATTGGTTTGAATTCTTGTAATTGTTCAGAAGTGGAATTTGTTAATGGTTCTTCATTATTGTTGGCAAGAGATTCGGCAGCAAGTTTCTTTTCTTTGTTCCTTTCATTTTTGCCCTTCTTAGTCTTCTTCTTAACTGGTTCTTCAGCTTTTGATTCTTCAGCAACTGAAGCATCTGCGGTTTTTTTTAATGGTTCTTCTTCTTCTTCAAAAGCAGACTTTCTCTTATTGTTTTTCTTTTGCTTGTTTTTGTTCTTAAGTTTTCTGTCTGAGCCAACACCACCGGCTTTAATTTCGGTGCTAATATTCCAACCGTCAGCTTTGAATAATTCCATGTTAATAAATTGATATCTAGGAAGTTACTGAGTTTATAGAGTTAAGTATAATCTAATTAGTTGAAAAAGAGAGAGAGAGAGAGCGTAAGAGATGCCAATTGATAAATATATTTCTTCTACCTGTAAAAAGAAAAATTAAATTTGCAGGTCAACTGCCCCTACCAATCTGAGAAAATTACCGGCATTTGATGACAGAAAACAACGTAGGTAGGCAGGATGTTAATTAATTGTCCAGATGTATCTATATATAATGAATCTTAAGTCGATCATCTTCTGACCTTCAGCACTCTACTACCTTCCTTGAAATTTTCATCATAATAGCACCACTGCAAGGACTCATTAACCCACCATGAAGCCTTATCATTCTCAGCACCAAGATACCAATAAATCAAATGATTCAACACCTCCACCTCCATACTTATCATACAACCACTGAAATTTGCATTGTAGTACTGTACAAAGTTTCCTGATTGGAAGCACACTTTTTTATTTCTAAGAATTCGGAGGTGAGTTTCTAATTCCGGGAAAAATAGTAATAAATTGGTCGCATTTGTCCTTGATTCGATCAATGGTTCTAAAGAATTAAGTATATTTGTAAGTTTCTCCCAACGTAAGTTTGATATGGATAACCCCGGTTCTTCAACTACACCTGTGTTGATTAATATGTTCAATTTATATGAGACTTTGGCGTTCTTTAAAAGGTCTTCGAGGTCAATGAAGTTGTTCAAGTGACGTATAGTATCTTTAAGAATAGTTAAGATGAGGTCTTGCTTTGGGGTGAGGGGTATCAACGTTTTTATCTGAGTTTGTGCAACTTGATGCCATGAGTGTGAGATGGATGGGTTGAATTGCGTCAAAGGGATGAATATTGATGTAGACGTTGAATCTTGAAATAAATTTGAGGTTATATTAGTGAAGCTTTCCGTGGTCACTGATTCAGGTTTGAATGAATGGGGTTGAGTTGGTTTGATAAAAGTAAAATCTTCTTGGGTGTCAAATGGAGATACAGTTGAGTCCTCAGCTTCAGTATCAATATCTTCATCTGAATCTATGATCTCTTCATCAGTCTTATTATCCTGGAATGATCCCCTTGAGGACTTAGAATACACTTGACTATCAACTATGAAAAAATTCTCTGTAGATTCTTCCTGTTCTGGGAATATACCAATCTTATCCATAGCTATTCTTCTATTATTTAACTGTCTAGAATTTTGAGCCACAACAGGTATATTGTTAGTCTGAGGAGTCTGATACCAGGGCACGTTAAGAATCTTATGAAATTTTAGAGCATCTTTCCAGAACAAAAACAATTCTCTATGGAAATCCTTTGAGGGGATAACTCTAAAACTTTCAATATTAATTTCTTTAGATATCCCAAAATAACCAACCTTCCCAATAATTTGAACAAATTCATCCCTGAAATCCATTACATAAATATTACATATACGGATCTTGGCCTTAATATAACAACCAGTGTAGTCATCCAATGTGAAAATGTAATAATCAATACCTTTCAAAGTTCTTTCCTGATAATCAACCACATTTGCAAGAATCCTTACTGATCTCAATGGATGATTGTTGATCATAACTATACCTTCTCTTTCCAGTCTTAGTGAATCATGCCCATATACCCTAGCTAGTGATTCAGAGCTGCATATATCTTTGATGAATAAAGGGACAATCTCATTGTAAAAAGGAGAGGAGTGGAACGTTTCTAGCTTGTAATAGTTGACATTAGTTAACACTGATCTCTCAACAACATTAAGTACACCTGGTGCAAAATCTTTAGTGGGATGGTTATGAGATATCCTGACCTTCGAATTTGCCATATGATTTCATTTAGGAGTAATGGAACTTTAGTGATTTATCCTGGATTAGTTTTTAAAACGCTACCTTGATAATTAGCCGCCGCCACAACACTTTACCTTTACCTTTTTTTTTTTTTTTCGGATCAACTCCGAAATGGCTTCGGTCAAATACGAAAAACTTAGCTTATCAGTTTTTGTATGTATATATATATAAGACAATTGAGATCCTTGACATTCAGCACAAGCTACCTACAGTTCCGCAGGTTATTCCATTTCAAACCATCAAAATGCCACCAATCACATGCCATATTCTAGATACTACAAGAGGTAAACCTGCCTCTGAAGTTATAGTTGCTATATTCAAAATCGGCGAGCTTGTCAAATCAGAAAACGGCGATATCGTCCTCTCTGAAGCCAACGAACCATTTGGTCTCTCAAAAACCAATAAAGATGGTAGAATCACCCAATGGAACTTCAATCCCACAAAAGATCTCACAGAGCTGGGGATCGTTGACAAGGAATGGAAGGTTCTAAAACCTGGTTATTACAAGATACGTTTTCAAACGGGGGAATATTTCAAAAGATTAGGTCAGTCAGAGGAAAGTAAGAGAACCTTCTTTCCATTTGTGGAGATTATGTTCACAGTTGAAGACCCTGCTGATCCTCACTACCATATCCCATTACTTTTATCCAACCATAGTTACAGCACTTATAGGGGTAGTTAGAATTATATATATTTATATAGTGCCATTATCAGGTATAAATGTTTACGAAAAATTCTAGTAAATTAGACTTCCCCCGTTTGAAAGAAGTGATTATGTTTTTTTTTTTTTTGCATGGTCACGTTTTACTTTAGCGTGTGCTTTACGCCTCGGCGGAGGCACTTTGCAAAAACAAAAACAATTCCTAGTGTTCAGAAATGTCACAAATCGAAAAAAACACACACACAAACGTAAGGCGTCTAAATATATTAAAGAAGCTTTTTTGAACTTTAAGACGTTTTTATTTGCTACAGAAACCCACAAGATATCACCTTAGAAAGCGACTGCTTTGTAATACCTTTGATACTGTTTTTTTATTTATTTTTTTTGCTTGCTTATCTTGACCCCATCTTTCCACAAACCAAACAACTGTACACCGAAACAACAACAACACTCCGCTCCACTCAACTCATACCCATACTATACACTTATGCTAAGCTTAACATGCTAACGACTCCAGTAATTGATCATTTGACATTAAAAAACACTCCAGAAGAATACATTCAAGGAGATCATCAAACTAAGCTAAAGAAAAACTCAATAGATCTAAATCAACAGATCCTGCAACAATCCGAAAATAAGTCAATACCAAGAGCTCGTTCCCAATTATCACTGACATATCAAGCAACATCGCCCAATCCGATATCAAGAGTTGGAACTACTACTGATGATTCTATGACCTTCACAAACCCTTCTTCTGATTCACAGATCACTTCCACACGACAGAGCCTATCTCTAAGAAAATCTCCATCTGGAGAACATACCGTAAAGGGTATACCTACAGCTGGAACGATAATACCTATTCATGAACATGGAGATAAGAAGCCACCAAATATTCAACAAAATGATACCTCAGAAGAATTCTTTGATGCTCTGAACGAATTCACTTTTAGAGCGGGGAAACCTCAGAACAACACAAATGACCAACTGAGTGAACATGGTTCATACCTGAAAGATGAAACACAAGATAGCATTATTTTGAACACTTACGTAAAGAGACGTTCTAACTCCAGAACCGTCACCACAACCAGCATAGATCCACACACAAACATAACAACCACACAGGATGATAACGATCCTGTTTTGATCCAGAGATCCAGAAACTCAGTGGGTTCTAAAAATATAGATACTGCTACTCTCGAGATTGAAAGAATGAGAAATTCAGTGTTGATCAAAAGAGAAAAGAAAAGGCAGCAACAGAAATTCATCGACGACGATAAGGTGCTAGTAGGAAATAAAGTGGGTGAAGGACATGTCAATTACGTGATAGCGTACAATATGCTTACAGGTATAAGAGTCTCTGTCTCCAGATGCAACGGGATAATGAAACCTTTGACTGAACGCGACTTCACTTGTACCAAAAAACTTGTATTTGATGTTTCTGGGAATGAATTAACTCCTTCTTCAAAATACGACTTCAAGTTTAAGGACTATAGTCCTAGCGTCTTTAGAGAGTTGAGGCTTTTATTTGGCTTGGATCCAGCAGATTACCTTGTTTCTTTGACATCTAAGTATATCTTATCAGAATTAAACTCTCCTGGTAAATCTGGATCCTTTTTCTATTTTTCAAGGGATTACCGGTTTATCATCAAAACAATTCACAGAGCTGAGCATGTCAAACTTAGAAGTATATTGAAAGACTACCATGCTCATATTAAGAACAACCCAAATACTATGATTTCACAGTTTTATGGTTTGCACAGGGTGAAGATGCCCCTTTATTATGGGAAAAGAAGAAAAATCTACTTCATTATCATGAATAATTTGTTTCCTCCTCACAGAGATATTCACAAAACATTTGATCTCAAAGGGTCAACTTTGGGTAGATATACAGCCCCGAAACCACAAGGTCAACACTCAATTTTTAAGGATCTCAACTGGATGCACGAGAAAAGGACAATTGAATTTGGACCAAGACTTAACAAAGTTTTCCTTGACCAGCTAAGGAAGGATGTTAAATTGCTAATCAAGCTGAATATTATGGATTACTCTTTCCTTATCGGGATCCATGACCTTTCAAAGGGAAATCATGACGAAACTGTTAGACAGAAAAAGTTATCTGTATTCTCCCCAATATCTTCAAATCTTCATGACTTAAAGAACACTAATCCAAAATTATTAATTGGGTTGGATGAAATGCCATATGCTGAACGTCACAAAAGAAATGGGAATATCTTCTATTGTAATGAAGGTGGTATTGTGTCAACAGATCAAAAAGACCTCCCATTGAATCAAATTTATTATTTCGGTATCATTGACTGTTTGACCAACTATTCCTGCAAGAAGAAACTTGAGACTGTTTGGAGAACCTTGGGAAACGATAGAAGTATTGTTAGTGCTGTGCCACCACAAGAGTATGGTGAGAGGTTTTTAAGATTCTTGGAAGATTCTATCAATGAAAACACATTAGTTAAAGATGGATTCAAAGAAAAGTGAGACTAATCAAAAAAAAAAAGAGAGAGAAGGTGGTTTCTATATATAAACACTGCTAAATATTCACAAATTGTTTTTTATATTCAACTATAAGTTTCAAACTATCTAGGTCTAGCCATAAACTGACAAGTAATTCTGTGAGTGTAGCCCTCTATCGTTACCACGTGTGGTTATTTTCGTATTAGTGAATCATACTGTTTGAGAATTTATATAGCAAGGAATATTGCATCTACACTTGATCAAATATTACTTGTGATATATGCAATGATAATTTATCTTTAAACATTACAAATATCAACAAAATAAAACAAAACAAAAATATGAGTGTTTTTGTGTTTTTGTTTTACAATTCATGATGTATAGAATGCTTCACGTGCCCTGCTCCTAAACGTCATGTACGCTAGGAAATTTATGTGAACATACAGGTTTGTGACTAGCTGGGCCACGACTGCGCGCGCGCCGCCTGAATTTAATCTTTATTTTTCTCCGCCATACAATTATAGTATTATATAATAAATTGTACTCATAATTAAAATAAAGTTCAGCAAGTTCTAAAAAAAAAAATTAAAAGACATAAGATTAACGTTTTTCATCTCTTTTAAGTAATTGATTTCCCCTACAATTTCTGCCTTACTTTTCTTCTTGATTCCTAAAGGTACCAACCATCACACAGCTTTGTGACTCCTTTGCCTCAACCAACAAAGAAAGAAATTAAGTCTTCCATATTTCCATTCGTTCTTGATTTCCCTCTTTCTTTCTCTTCTCTTTCTTCTTCCATCATTTTTTGATCTAAAATTACTCTGTACTTAAACAGTTAATACTACCTTGTCAGGCCTGATCTACCATCAAATATTCATTTTCTTGTCCACAAACACCACACCAGTTTCTTCTTCTTGTTATTTTCACACAGAGGATATCATCCTTTCAACAATGAACTTCAACATAGATTTCGACGATAGCAGTGGCCAACCAGATAAGCACAAAGAAAGGCCCACAATATCACCTACTACTAATGGAAGTTTCTATGACTTCAGTGCTAATGACCAATACGTTGGTTTGTTCAATATGCAGTCTTTGAATCAAGAAATAAATCATGCCGGCGAACAATTTGACTATTCACAACAAGACCAATTTCTTCTTAATCATAGTTATACGCCCAATGAACAAATACAACAGGATCAGCGACAACAGAATTTCCTAAGACGAACAGAGGATGAAGTAGACGAAATGTACAATATGATCAACTTTTTACCCCAAGTTTCTCCACAGTCGAATTTTTCCTTCAATTCAAATGTCAACTTGCCTACAACAGATCATGATATGGATGGGGAGTCAATAACCTTAGAGAATCTTTTAGATGACGACTCTCTTTTCTGGACAGCGAAGGGCTCTTCTCATCAACTGCATAGACAGGAATCTAACGATACGATTTTACAATGTTCTTCTCCTATGAATGGAGATGGGTTATTTCCAGAGGATGAAGTCTTACAGTCACCAGAGAATGGTCTTAGTCTGGGGAGCTATTATAATAAAAGTAATAATAGCAACAACAACTACCAGTCCGCTGAACATAGTATTATAGGTTCTTCAACTAATATTGCTACTTCACAAGAACCTCCAAGACAGGCAACGTTTTATAATATGCCAACTTCGACAAACAATAGTGGTGTTGAATTGGTCACTACCGCTACATCTGCTAAGCCTAAGACTCAACAGCGGAAACCTTCACAGAAAAAGGTGAGACGAGAGACTACGCCAAAACAGCTGCAACAGAATATGGCAATTACGCCTGAATCTGATGTTGAATCGATCAATTCAGTATCAACCAACTCCACTACCAATTCTTTCCAATCAGTGTTTTCACAGCAATCATCGATTAATATAGCTCCTTCCAAGCCGATTCAATTTCCTAATTCTCAACTACCATTGTCTATCCAATTACGCCACACGCAGTCCCAACAGACATTGAAAAGAGCCGATACTACAGATGCCATTTTCCCATCAGCATCTTCTGCGTCTTTAGCTAGATCAAGAAGTGGATCCATGGTGACCAAGCCAAATAGAGGAATGATGCCACAACAGCAGAGGTATTCCTCGTTGATTATCGACTCTTCACCAGCGGTTTCTTCCTCAAGCCCTGGTGGTAAGTCACGGAGACCTTCATCTTCTAGAGTAGCTACACCGACTGCAATTAAATCTAATAGTGCTGTTTTTCTGAACCAGGTCAACAGGATCCATTCAACGTCCTCCTTGTCTACGAACTTGACTTCGAGTTATGCCACCGTGAAGAAATCAAGAAGTCATTTGTTCAATAATCCTCGCACGTCTTCTCTTACAACGAATCAAAGAACTTTGACGATATCTGGTGGTCATTATTCAACACTTGACTTCTCTAAGGATATTCACAAATGGACTCACAATACTAAACTTCAAAGTGATAAAATTTCAGCACAAGGTAGTGATATTTTAAAGTCCAAGTTCTCCATCTCTGATTCCAATAGTCTGGGTAGTAGTAGTACCAGTAACGGGTCCAAGAATTTCCAATTTGTCATTGAGGATGGCTTAAGAAGTTATAATGACAAGTATAAATCAGCATCGTATTCAAACTTACCTACACCAGCATCGAGCGAAGGCACAGGAGGTCAAGGGAATGGAGGAAGATCTTCTTCGTTTGGGTTCGCTAATAATATGACACCTGCCAGTTATAAATATGCCAAGATATCATCAAGACCATCACCTTATGATCATAGAATAATCCCTCAGCATTCCTCCAATTCGTCATTGAATCAATTGGGACAGCGTAATAGGTCTTCATCTTCGTCTTTAAATACAACATTCACTCAATCTAGTGTCAAATCCAAACAGAAGCATTCAGCAGATACATCTGGGTATAAATATCAAAGCATCATATATCCAGCTCCATCAGCAACTGTCCCACCAACGAAGAATAATGTTCCTGCTTCTCAAATTGGTAGTTTAAAAGTCCAGAGTATGACCACAGTTGGCTATGAATCTTCACCCAATACTGGTCATTCTCCACTGTCTTGTAATTCGATAAGGAAAAGGAAAACTTCAATGGATAGTGATAATGATGAAAAAATTGGTTTAAGTTGATATTTAGAAATCAATTACAAAAAATATATTTATTTAACCATTCAATCATGCACAGACATGCAATGTTAATTTTTATAAAATATTTTGTCTTTTATATATATATATATATATATATATATGGAATCTTGACCATCCTTCTTCCCAAAGTTTTAATTTAATCAGAGAACAATAGTCAAAGTTCATTTTTAATATAGAGCCGTTTCTTGTTTGAATTTAAACTCCGATCTAGATTCAAAAAATCCCCCACGTATTTATTAGCCGTATATTCGGATCAAAGGATGACTTTAAAATGTAACACAATTTTTTTTTTTTGTTGAACATATAGAGAGAGACGCGTTGAAAAATTAAGCAAAAAAAAAAAAAAAAGAAACAATTACTTCTAGATATTTGCCCAAGAGGTTGTAAATATTTCAGTGAATGATACTCATTATAAATTGCATTGTTAAGATTTAAGTCTCTACACACTTTTTGTATTCCATGAATATGATTCGAAACTACTTGTTACATTCATTTTATCGTTATTAAACTTAATTAGATGGGGATTGCCTAAAAATCTGGGGTAAAAATGGTTAAATCATCGATAATTAATTATAGGTACTACTACCTCTCGGTGATTTTAGGAATGTTTTAATAGGTTTATTGTTCTTACCCGGGGTAATCTTTTTTTGGTTTTTTTTAAAAAAAAAGAATAATCTGGGGAAAGGACATTTGACAAAATTTGACGTTACCCTATTGTCAGCCTTTCAGAAATGTCGGTTCTTATTTCCCAAATTAGGTCACCTGAAGTAGTGGCAATTCAAATTTATAGGCTATATATTTTCTGTTTTTTTTGTTTTTTTTTTTTATTAAAAGAGAAAAACCAAACCCCCACGTTATTGTGTTTTGTATAAGGAAATTTAATGTTCAGAGTTAATTCAAATATATTTTGTAAGACCCCAGTATTGTGAGTATGTATGAAGTTAAAAAAAAAAAGAAGTATATATCTAACTTATTTTATATCATTCATTTTTAGCCTATATTGACTCAAATTGGAAGAAATATTTTCAATCTGGGTACCAAGAATTTAAGCTGGTACAGCGATAAGAACTAGTTAAAAACTTAGATTTAATAGTTAATACTAGAAAATGTTTAAAAAAAATTTGAATATATGTTTTCGTTTTTAGAAAGAAAAAAAAAAGCTGTGTCAACATCAAATTCAACTACACATGAACATTATACGTGGGTTAGTCATACCGCAAAACTCGTGACCAAATCACCTATCAAAAATACTTCCCAATTAATTGACGTAACTTTTGAAACCGCGTGGTGTGTACCGTGCCTTGACAATACTGACCCTGTTCCTATTTTGTCCACTAGCGTTGACTTTTTTTTTTTAAGTCATGTCGCTGCAAAGTACGGTACGTCAACAATTTATTTAGAACCTTATCAGTGAGCTGATAACCAATTGTACCTTGCAAATTCTCCCTTTTTTCATCATTAATTCGTGATCG
Source organism: Waltiozyma sp. UFMG-CM-Y6624 (assembly GCA_018343995.1). NCBI lineage: Eukaryota > Fungi > Ascomycota > Saccharomycetes > Phaffomycetales > Wickerhamomycetaceae > Waltiozyma > Waltiozyma sp. UFMG-CM-Y6624. The sequence continues at coordinate 49,245 of JADIOT010002639.1, forward strand.
AAAAAAACAACAACAACCAAAAAAAAAAAAAGGTCAAGATTGATTTCCTGCCCCCGGGCCTGAGCTTGCAGAATTTTTTTTACAGAACTGATTCCGCCTAGAAGGCAGAATGGCTCTGCCTAGGGGATAAAAATAGCCTACCAAGAACATATGCCGAACAAGCCCAGCCTGTTAGAAAGCTAAGCTTGTGATCCTATATAGACCCCGAAAGAGAAAAAGATGAAGAAAGATGGACAAAATATCTGGGGGACCTCCCCAAAAAAAAAAAAAAAAATATGTTTATACGGTTGGTCACACTTTTTCTAGAAAAAGCGAATGAATATAAAACCATCGAAATATCCACAAGGCAACTTTAAAAAAACAATCAAAAGCCAAAAAAAAAAAGGAGTTAATCATACACACACAAACACAAAAAAAAGATGTCTGAACGTATCCCAGATCACGGCGACATCAACAAGATTCGTCATAACTCGGTCATTTTAGGGCAAAAGACCAACAAAATCCTGGTTGCTAACCGTGGTGAAATCCCAATTCGTATCTTTCGTACTGCCCATGAATTGTCTATGCAAACAGTAGCCATTTATTCTCATGAAGATCGTCTTTCCATGCATAGATTGAAGGCTGATGAAGCTTATCCAATTGGTACTTTAGGTCAATTCTCTCCTGTTCAAGCTTATTTACAAATTGATGAAATTATTAAGATTGCTAAAGAAAACAATGTCGATATGATTCATCCTGGTTATGGTTTCCTTTCGGAAAACTCTGAAATGGCTGCTAAAGTTGAAGCTGCTGGTATCACTTGGATCGGGCCATCTGCTCAAGTCATTGATTCAGTTGGTGATAAGGTTTCTGCTAGAAACTTGGCTGATGCTGCTGGTGTTCCAACAGTTCCAGGTACACCAGGTCCTATTTCCACAGTTGCTGAAGCTGAAGCTTTTGTTGCTCAATACGGGTTCCCTGTCATCATCAAGGCTGCTTTCGGTGGTGGTGGTCGTGGTATGAGAGTTGTTCGTGAAGGTGATGACATTGCCGATGCTTTTGAAAGAGCCAGATCGGAAGCCGTCACTGCTTTCGGTAACGGTACTTGTTTCATTGAAAGATTCTTAAACAAACCAAAGCATATTGAAGTTCAATTACTTGCTGATAACTACGGTAATGTGGTCCATCTTTTTGAAAGAGATTGTTCTGTGCAAAGAAGACATCAAAAGGTTGTTGAAGTTGCCCCAGCTTTAACCTTACCAGTTTCAGTCCGTGATGCTATTTTAACCGATGCTGTCAAGTTGGCTAAAACTGCCAATTACCGTAACGCTGGTACTGCTGAATTCTTAGTTGATGACCAAAACAGACATTATTTCATTGAAATCAACCCACGTATTCAAGTTGAACATACAATTACTGAAGAAATCACTGGTGTTGATATTGTTGCTGCTCAAATCCAAATTGCCGCTGGTGCCTCATTAACTCAATTAGGTTTGTTACAAGATCAAATCACCACTAGAGGTTTCGCTATCCAATGTCGTATCACTACTGAAGATCCAGCCAAGAACTTCCAACCTGACACTGGTAAGATTGAAGTTTACCGTTCTGCCGGTGGTAATGGTGTCAGATTAGATGGTGGTAATGCCTTTGGTGGTGCCGTTATCTCTCCACATTATGATTCCATGTTGGTTAAATGTTCTTGTTCCGGTTCCACTTATGAAATTGCTAGACGTAAGATGCTTAGAGCTTTGATTGAATTTAGAATCAGAGGTGTTAAGACAAATATTCCATTTTTGTTGACTCTTTTAACCAATGAAGTGTTTATCAACGGTACTTATTGGACAACTTTTATCGATGATACTCCAAAATTATTCGAAATGGTTACTTCTCAAAACAGAGCTCAAAAATTATTAGGTTATCTTGCCGATTTAGCTGTCAATGGGTCCTCTATTAAGGGACAAATTGGTTTGCCAAAATTGGATAAACCAGCAACTATTCCAGAAATTCATAATGCTGATGGTTCAGTCATTGATGTTACCACTCCCCCACCAAAGGGTTGGAGAGACATTTTATTGGCTGAAGGTCCAGAAGCCTTTGCTGCTAAGGTGCGTGGGTTTGACGGTACTTTAATCATGGACACCACTTGGAGAGATGCCCATCAATCTTTATTGGCTACTCGTGTTAGAACTTACGATTTAGTGAACATTGCCCAAACCACTGCTCATGGTTATGCAGGTGCTTTCGCTTTAGAATGTTGGGGTGGTGCTACTTTTGACGTTGCTATGAGATTCCTTCATGAAGATCCATGGGAACGTTTAAGAAAATTAAGAGCCTTAGTTCCAAACATTCCATTCCAAATGTTATTACGTGGTGCTAACGGATTAGCTTATTCTTCCTTACCAGACAATGCCATTGACCAATTCGTCAAGGTTGCCAAGGATAACGGTATTGATATTTTCCGTGTCTTTGATGCCTTAAACGATCTTGAACAATTGAAGGTTGGTGTTGAAGCTGTTAAGAAGGCTGGTGGTGTGGTTGAAGCCACTGTTTGTTATTCTGGTGATATGTTACAACCAGGTAAGAAATATAACTTGGAATACTATCTTTCTATTACTGAAGAAATCGTCAAGGCTGGTACCCATATTTTGGGTATCAAGGATATGGCTGGTACTTTGAAACCAAAGGCTGCTAAGTTATTGATTGGTTCTATCAGAGCCAAGTACCCAGACTTACCAATTCATGTCCATACTCATGACTCTGCTGGTACTGGTGTTGCCTCCATGGCTGCTTGTGCTGAAGCCGGTGCCGATGTTGTTGATGTTGCCACTAACTCCTTGTCTGGTTTGACTTCCCAACCTTCAATCTCTGCTCTTTTGGCTTCCCTTGATGGCTCTGATGTTAACACTGGTGTTAACGTTGATCATGTCCGTGAGATTGACTCTTACTGGGCTGAAATGAGACTCTTATATTCTTGTTTCGAAGCTGACTTGAAGGGTCCAGATCCAGAAGTGTATCAACACGAAATTCCAGGTGGTCAATTGACCAACTTATTATTCCAAGCTCAACAGGTTGGGTTAGGTTCTCAATGGATTGAAACCAAGAAGACTTACCGTGAAGCAAACTTGTTATTAGGTGATTTGGTTAAGGTCACTCCTACTTCCAAGGTTGTTGGTGACTTGGCTCAATTCATGGTTTCCAACAAGTTGACTTCTGAAGATGTCAAGAGATTAGCCAATTCCTTAGATTTCCCAGATTCCGTCTTGGACTTCTTTGAAGGTTTGATTGGTCAACCATACGGTGGTTTCCCAGAACCATTAAGATCCGATGTTTTGAGAGGTAAGAGACGTAAATTGGATGTCAGACCAGGTTTGGAATTGGCTCCATTTGATTTCAAGAAGATTGAAGAAGATTTAGCCTCTCGTTTCAATAAGATCACTGAATGTGACATTGCTTCTTACAACATGTTCCCAAAGGTTTACGAAGACTTTAGAAAGATTAGAGAACAATATGGTGATTTGTCTGTCTTACCAACCAAGGCTTTCTTATCTCCTCCAAAGATTGGCGAAGAAATCAACGTTGTCATTGAACAAGGTAAGACTTTGATCATCAAGTGTACTGCTGTTGGTGATTTAAACATAGAAACTGGTTTAAGAGAAGTTTACTTTGAATTAAATGGTGAATTAAGAAAGGTTTCTGTTCAAGATAAGAACTCCAAGGTTGAAACTGTTTCTCGTGCCAAGGCCGATTCCCATAATGTTAACCAAGTTGGTTCTCCAATGTCTGGTGTTCTTGTTGATGTTAAGGTCCACAAGGGTTCTGAAGTCAAGAAGGGTGAAGCTTTGGCTGTGTTATCTGCTATGAAGATGGAAATGGTTATTTCCTCTCCTCATGCTGGTTTGGTTGTTGATGTTTTGGTTAAACAAGGTGATAATGTTGACGCTTCCGATTTGTTGGTTGTCGTTGAGCCTCAAGCTGAGGAATAAGTTCAATTGATTTGAGCTTTTGTGGGTGTGTGTGTATTAGTTTTCATTTATGATTATATATTATATCTATATTTTTTATTAACCTGTAGTTTGTTTTACACTTGTTTTCTTTTTGAGAGCAAAAGGACCTGCACTAGGGGCGGGGTAATATTGGTTTAAAATAAAATTCTATATTTCATTTTGTATGCCTTAAATTAACTTCTTCATTATCTAGCACATATATATAAGCTATATACTCGAGCTTCTTGTTCTTTTTTTTTCTTCTTCTTCTTTTAATTGGGATATATTGATAGGGCTGGAATCAATATTACTAGGTCAAGAAATGAATATCGTAAACAAAATCAGGCCTTATACCCTTTGTTCAAAAGAACCTTCTCCAAACTATCCCAAAACAACCCCAATGTCTCAGCATCCTTAAATCTTCTATTCTTGGAAATACTCATAGTTTCAAGATTCCAACTTTTGATCGATTCAGGGATTTTATCCTGATCAAAATGGAAATAATACCCCTTCACATTTCTAAACAATTCAGCAGGATTTGTCCATTTATACGATTTGAATTGCCATTCTTGACCTGTTGTGAAAACTGCAATGACACGGTCCCAATATTCAGACTTGGTGAATGAGTCAACAGAATTTGTTATATGGATACGGACTTTACCAGCCTTAGGGAAAGAATGGGAGATACTTCTAATGTTTGCATCTGTGGATGTTTCCGAAAGAATTGCTCGATCTTCGGTGGATAAGTTAGAATCATTTGGATTTATAAATTTTGAACGTTCCAAAAAGGCTGAGATATTAACTAGAGATAATAATGCTGAAGAAGCTGGAGAGATTAAGATCACTGGAGTCATTGTCTTCTTAACCTTCTTGATATCTGGTTTAGCAATGGCAGCGATTGGTGTGGTCGACTTACGTTTGGAAGGTTTGATGATACGGATCTCACATTCTTTGGCAGTATTGGTGAAATCTATTGGCTTAGAGCCTCGTAAAGAGGCGTTATGGTCGACTAATTCACGTTCGTTGGAAAGAACAGATTTAAGAAATGGATCGTTCATATCGATATATTTGGAGATTGAGACCTTCTCAGAACCACCAGATTTTGTAGTAGCGGTGGCATTATTACCAGTTGAGGAAAGCAACGTTGTAGAAATGTAATCGGATTCATCAGTAGAACCCGATAGCCATTGAGATAAATCATTTCTTTGACCAAAGGTTAAAAACTCATCGATATTGTCATCTTCCGCACGTTGAATGAAATCAGAAGAGGATAATTCACGATGGATCCAGCAGTACACAACTAAACGTAGAGATGTCTGCTTACCATTGACGATGAATTTAGTAGGAGTGTCTAAGGTTAAGATATCTGAAGAAAGTTTCAAATGTGTTGCGAGTTTAAAATCAGTGGTTGGTTCGGAGTCTGGAGATGTGAGAAAAATCAATTGACCCTCTGGATTGGCTGATAACTCCTTTCTAAGGATATCTAAGCTGTCAGACATTTTTTTTTTCTTATTGATAATTTGAGAGGTTTGGAAATTGTATTAAAAAAAAAAAAAGAGGTTTAAAATATACCCTTTCATATTGTAGGCTTTTTGTTTTTTAAAGCTTTCTAACTGACTTTGGATTTGTCCACGCGCTCTGAATCGACCGGGTAAATAGACTTTCAATAAGAAATATTATTTAACATATATAAATCATATTTTAAAACATCTATCCTTGCAATAGAGAGAGCGGCGGTGGTTTTTGTTATTTTTTTTTTAAAAATGAATTAAATTCCATCACCATTTATAATATACAAATCATAGTTTAATAAGTCCAGATTTGTAGATATTGATCTAAAAAATTTGTTTCACGTGATTTAATTTTTTTCTCTTTCTTTTCTAGTTACGTAAGAACTTATGTAAGCCGAATTCTGAAGTTTTAAGATTGACTGGATTACATGAACGGATAATCTCATTTTTGGAAGAGAATTCCTGGGGGAAATTTGTATCTGTTGATAAGACAATATATGTATATATATATATAGCCTTTTGAAAGTAAATGTAATATCCAAAAACAAAATAATGTCTTAATATCTATCTATATATAAATTTGAACAAATAATAGCACCAAAAAAAAAAAAAAAACACAAAAATAA
>JADIOT010002640.1:0-20093 GCA_018343995.1 Waltiozyma sp. UFMG-CM-Y6624
TTTGAGACAGGAACTTTCTGTTCATATCATTCAATCTCGTTCTAATATCTTGAATACTTATGATGAAAGAATTTCCGAATACGCAACAGAGAGATTCAGAAAGGAAACTATTGACGTCTTAACAAATTCCCGTGTCGTTAAAGTTCTTCCGGATGAAGTGATTTTCTCACAAGTTGATGAACTTACCGGCGAAAAAGTTTTGAAATCTGTTCCTTTCGGTATGTGTCTATGGTCTACTGGTGTTGCTCAAAACCCATTAGCTCGTGAAGTAGTCAAGAGCTTACAAGGCTCCCAACGCAACAAACGTGCTATTGAAACTGATTCTCATTTAAGAGTTTACGGTGCTCCATTAGGTGATGTCTACGCCATTGGTGATTGTTCCACCATTAGAACCGATTTAGCTGATCATACTGTTGATTTTGTTAGAAAGCATATCATTGATAAACATTTGAAGCATATTTCTTCTTCTCAAATTATCACGGATGACGATATTAAACATTTGAAATTATCATATTCTGAGATCTTCGAATTGGGTGCTGAGATTTCCAAAAGACAGCCACAAGCTTCGGAAGCTTTGAATTTCCTTAATGAATTAGTCCCACATTATGACAGTAATGGTTCAGGCCATTTAACCTTTGATCAAATTGCCGAGTTATTCAAAGATGTTGATTCCAGAATCACTTCATTGCCTGCCACCGCTCAAAGAGCTAATCAACAAGGTAAATATCTAGGTAAGAAGCTTACTCGTTTCGCACGCTCCAATATGACTTTAACAGCTAATGAAATAAATGATGGTGATATTGATGCTTTGATCTATAAGCCTTTCAAATATAACCATTTGGGTTCTTTGGCTTATATAGGTAATTCTGCTGTTTTCGATTTACCTGGTTATTCTTTCGTTGGTGGGTTGGTTGCCGTTTATCTGTGGAGAGGTATGTACTTTGCTCAAAGTGTGAGTTTGAGGACTAGAATGTTGTTGTTCTTTGATTGGTTGAAAAGAGGGTTATTCGGTAGAGATATCCTTGTTTATTAGATTCTGTACATAAGTACTTACGTTTGCACATTGTTAAACATTAAATAAATACTACTATGTGTATTTTATGTCTAATTTCGACTTGTCCTATAAATAATATATAATGCATGTGAGATGGTGTGTCTTGAGAATAGAGGTTTACGCCCAATTTATACTAGTTCGGTGTTAGCACGATGTTGCGTCGAAGAACATTCTAGACCAGTTAACACAGAAGTGTCCTTTAATATCTGGAATGTTCATGCAATATAGCACGTGACACAGTATAGGGCTAGGCTCTATAACACACATTCAATGTTCCAATATTAGAAAGATAGAATTATTAATATATCAGTTCACTTCGAAAATTATAAGAATATAACAGGGATAATCCATATATATATATATACAAGAAAAAGTGTAATAATTAGAATACTTTACTAAGAGAGGTGTTTAAAAGAAAAATATTCTAGAATTTCTCGTATGGTCTTTTGATTTACTTTCTATTTAAATATATTTAAAAATTGTCATTTTACCCGAAGTTCGGAAGTACATTGTACGTTTGCCGAATATTCCCGAAGAAATAATAGTATATATGTTGACGGTTATTGCGCGAATTGGGCGGTTATCAAATACCAAACTGTTTTGATGATTAGTATGCCGATTACTATAAACCATCAACGTCGTTAAAGGGAAATAACAAGTGTTGAATCAATTCGATATTGTCTGAAACTAATAATTATTTACAACTTACCACAAAGAATTTAATAATCAATCATGGGTATCAATAATCCAGTGCCTAGAAGTCTTAAGAGTGAGACCAGGTATGTCTTTTAATTATTATTTGCCCTCGAACATAAGTTTCAATTCGATTCAATGGATGAATATTTGTTACCTTATAAACCAAACATATACTAACACGACCTCCTCATTTGATTGAAGAAAAGCTGCTAAGATTTTAGCTAACTTTGTAAAGCCTAACCAAATGCTTGGGCAGGACCAAGTGATTCCACCAGATGTTCTTCAAAATGCTAAAGGGTTAGCAGTAATCACAGTTCTCAAAGCCGGCTTTTTATTCTCAGGAAGAGCAGGCTCAGGTGTGATTGTCGCTAGATTACCGGATGGTTCATGGTCTCCACCTTCTGCTATTGTTACAGCTGGTGCGGGTGCTGGTGGCCAAATTGGTTTTGAGTTGACTGATTTTGTTTTCATTTTAAATACTAAAGAGGCTGTCAACTCTTTCGCTCAGGCTGGTTCAATTACTTTGGGTGGGAATATATCCTTAGCTGCTGGTCCATTAGGTCGTAACGCTGAAGCTGCTGGGACTGCTTCTTTGAAATCTGCTGCTGCTATTTTCGCATACTCTAAGACCAAAGGGTTATTTGCTGGTGTTTCTTTAGAAGGGTCTGCTATTATTGAAAGAAGAGAAGCTAATAGAAAGTTCTATGGGAATAATTGTAAGGCTAGACAGATTTTATCCGGCCAAGTTGAAGCACCACATGAATGTGATGCCTTATTCCGAGTTTTGGAGTCCAGAGCTTTCACTAAGAGAAGAAACTTTAATGACGATGGGGAAGATACTGATGATGATTACTACGGTGATATTCCAGATATGAACTCGACTTATGATTCCGATTTTGATGATGGAACTGCTGGATATTATCGTCGTAACCGTGCTACCAGTGGTTCAGGTGAAGCTTCCTCCAGAACAAGAACCAATAGATCCTCGTCATATAACGGCGATTACTCAGACGAAGATGATGATGACACGTACTACCGAAACACCAGAGATTCTAGTCGTTTCACACCACCTAAATCCAGCAGCAACAATTCAACAAGCTCAAGATCAAGAACGCAAAAATCATCAAATAATTGGGAAGACGATGTATTTGACCGTTATGAATCTCGTTCTTCCCAACGTCGTTCAGATGACTTAGAAGATCTTAACAATTCTTTTTCCAAGACAAAAATATCCTCAGGTTCAAAAGGTAGCTCATACAAACCACCTTCAAGTGCACCACCTGCTCATACTAGACCTTCAGGAGCACCACTTGGTGTTGGCAAGGCTATTGCTATGTATTCATTCGAAGGAGAACAAAGTGGAGATTTACCATTCCGTAAGGGTGAAGTTATCACCATTTTAAAGAAGAGTGAAAGCCAGGATGATTGGTGGACGGGGAAGTGTAATGGGAAGGAAGGTATTTTTCCTGCCAATTATGTGGAGCTGGCTTGATCCTGTTCTCACTTGTAGATTTTGAATCAGTATTTTTTTTTTTGTATTATTATATTAAAATCTATTGAAAATATCAAATATACAGTGTAATTTATTTTTGGACTAATAGTGAAATATTATATGGTGCAAACATAATTATACATATTATAATATAACTAATTACTACAACGAATGGGCGTATTTGACAATTTCCCCTAAAATTACTTTACAATTCGGATTTTTTTTTCTTTAAGAGCTATCGTATACATACCAGAAGGTTTTAAGTTAACAAGACTCTGAGAAAATGGGTAGAGAAGTTCTAAATTAAATGTTATTGATCGTCGCCCTAGTCTTTTCTCAGGAATTATTGGTTAGGGCCACGTAATTGCAAATTCGCGATCTTTTGAACTCTCTAACTTTGTTGCATAAAAAAAAATTCCATCAAAAACTTTTCATAAGCAAATCCACGTGCAACTTGTATGGAAATAAATTTCCCAAAACTTTACATATTTAACTTACTTCCGGAGTACCAGCAAATTCATCTTTTCCTCCATATGAACAAGCACAAATGGCCGGAAGGAGATCAAATTAGCCTTCTTCATAAATAGATATGTTGATGAGTTAGCCGGTGTAGTTACCTTGGGGTCCACTTATAATCTGACTTACCGTTTTATTTTCAATGGGTTAGTTTGGTTCGCTTGTGGTGTACAGTTTTATCTTTTTACTTGTATAGTGTTGTATATGGTTTTTTAATTGGATTATGCAATCTCAGTATCATTCTTATTCTTATTTTTTTTTTAGGCTATATGATTATCCCGCATAGAAATACTATTCGATTCTATAGATTCGAAATAGTTACTCAAAAATTGGTTCAGACATCTGTTTCCAATCAATCCTCGATTCAATAAAGAGTCGAGGTAATATCAAATATCAAATCTTTCCAACTCATATGAATCATGATATAAAACTAAAGAAGACTGAAGTATCATCACGATACTTGAAGTGAATTTGCATCAGTATTTTTCGGAAGCTTTCGTGGATTATTCCAACATTAATTTTAGATCGTGTCTCAAAAGAGCTGATGCTTAACGTTTATGAAAAGTTTAGTTTTTTTGTGTCTTCATTTTACTTTTTTTTTTTTATTATTGAGCATCAGGGTTACATATTAGCTATGATATACTGGCTCGTTTTAAGCAAATATAAGCTGCAATTTTTAAGCTATTAGAAATCAAAGGTATGTAAATTTTGGTCCCCAAAGCAGAAGAATTCAATTATACAAACTTCTGTGGATCTAAAAAAAAAATTGCCCTAAAGAGCTTTAGCCTCTTATTTTCTGCAGTAAAATATATACGTTTGATTCAAGAAAAAAAAAAGAATAATGTGTTGAGCCTAGATTAATATTTGCCTCGAAGTTTTTTAAGTCACAAACAACAATACAACACCTCCAAGCTCGTTTTTAAAACTAAGTGTGAAACAGCTCAACTCACTTGAATATTATTAATACATGATAAAACATTTAACAGGCTGTGTATATATAATAAATAGTGCGTGGTGTATTTGTGATTTTTCCACTCTCATAAGAAAACAAAAAAAATTGACATACAGTAAATGAAGTTTCATGGATTTTTATGAATCTTGAGAAGATTTTTTTTGATCATGATTTTTAGGCAAATATGTATCAATCTCCAGAAAGAGATCAACTGATTATTTCCATAAGACTTTTGTAATCATACCAAGTACGGGGGGATTTGTCTGAAATTCAAATCTTACGAATCAAGCAAGCAGGTTGGTTGGTGTTCTTAACCTGGAAATTGAGATTTGTGAGAGTTTGGTACTCAATGGGAGCTACATTGAATTTCTTTCACCAGTATGCTAACTTATATGCCTCTGAGAGACTAATATTTAGAGCCTCCGATATCGGGTTTTAAATTGATCCTTGGATGACAGGTCAATGCATTGTGAGTGAGAGAGGAACAGAGAGTTGTCACAAATTGTTGTGAAGTATAGATGTTGGGATATTAAATAATACTTAAAAGGAATTCTGGAGACACATGAGTAGCTCATGAAAAGAGAGAGGACTCTTGAGTCTTTTTAAATCATGATTTTCGGGAAGATTTTCGTATGTTTGTACACAGTTTAGATAGCGGTCATATTATTTTGTTGAAGCTTTTAAAAACATCTTGGGACATTTGCGGAAAAGCAGTACAACATATGCATATATATGCAGACTCAGTGTCCCCCCCATAATTGGACTTATTGTATTCATTTGTCAAATCCAAAACTCAACTTTCCCCCTTTGGTCTAGTTCTCTGAAAATATAAATTTTCTGATTCGGGACTGATATCTTGTATACGGTTTGTTTTTTTTTATGTTCTCTTACTATTAGTTGCTTACCGTTTAGCTTCAATTATCACATAAAATATATATTTTTATGTCCTGACTCCGCACTCCATCCGAGATTTCCCCGCCAAGCAGCAGCACCTACCCCAGAACTCAATAATTCGCTTCGACTCGTACGAATGATTTATTGTGCTTTGGATGTAGGTATATGTTGGAATAATTTTAATTCGGAGAAATGATCAACAAGATTCTATGCAGAAAAAGATGGCACCAAATTGTACAGAGCCAAAAATTCCTACAGCTAAATAGTGACAATATCTTGTAAGGTCAGACCAAATTACATGCTATTTAAGTTTTCCCGCTTTAGAATTTGAGAATTATTGGATATTTGTTAGCCCAGCAAATAAATTTGGAATGGACAGCATACTAACCCAATTCAAAACCAAAGTTTCGAGACTGGGGGTACATACAGTTTAAACAGCTTGAAAGCGTAATTAGTCTTAAGTATTGCAGCGGGTATGCGACCTGGTGAACTCTTTATTTGGTTTTGTGTTGCAAAGAGTGCCAAGAAATTGTGAGTAGAAAATTAGAGCAGAAACTTTGGGTATACCCATACCAAAATAAACTATAAACCCTCTTACCACTTCTGCAAACCCAGGATTTTAATACACTGGAGATTATCAGGATTCTTATTTTAACATATATAACCTATTGATATTTTCGTAATATGTGGTCCCAATTCATAGATTCAGACCTCAACATTTACCTGACATGATTAAAAAGGCATCATAAAATATTTTATGCAGCATGTTTGAATATTCTGGCAACCCAGGGGTAATTATTGTACGCTTCACATATAGTAACAATAGTAGAAAAGTATAGTGAAATTAACAGTCTGTGTCACAAATATTTCAATTAGTGCGAGTGTTTCAAAAACTCTCGCAAGAATACCGCATATAGATGCAGAATTATTCCGAAGCTACACACAATTATATTTTAAAGACCAACCAAATGTTCCCGAGATTTCACAAGACAATTTCACGAAATTAACCCAGATCCGTAAATCTATCTCAATATGTATCATCATGCTCTCCGCATTTCTCTAAAACCTGATCAGATACTAAAGCTGCAATATTGGTACTATGTAGTAATAACTTCACAAAACAGGGTCCTGTTGAATATAAAAGCAAAGGGTTCCCAGTTTTCGGAATAGATCATTACTCGTTCACAATTTATCTTTTTCATATCATCATTCAATCAAAGAAAATAAATTAACATATTTAACACTATTATCATGTCTACCGATAACTTTATTGAAGACGTCAAGAATCCAGACGACGTCATCAAGTCGTCCCGCAAACATCATGAACCAAATGATATTTTCAGTGGCAGTCAAACCGAATTCGATTTGGATGACTATATTTCTAAATTCGTCGCCATGTCCGACGAAGCTCAAGGTAATGAAACCACTGAAAAGACCATGTCTCTTGCGGAGGGTTTCCGTACTTTTCCAAAAGCTGTGATGTGGTCTATTGTCTTATCAACTGCTATTATCATGGAAGGTTACGATACCAACTTGTTGAACTCTCTTTATTCTTTCCCAGGATTCAACGAGAGATATGGTGAGTATTACGAATCTATTGGCAAGTATCAAATCCCTGCTAAGTGGCAGACTTCTTTGTCCATGGCTGTTAACTGTGGTGAGATTTTGGGTTTGTTTGCTTCAGGTGTTATTGCTGAAAGATTTGGTTACCGTAAGACTTTGATCGGTGCCTTATTTTTCACTATTGGGTTTATCTTTATTGTCTTTTTCTCTTCTAGTATTGAAATGTTATTGGTCGGTGAAATCCTTATGGGTGTTCCATGGGGTATGTTTCAAACTTTGACTATTTCGTATGCTTCTGAAGTCTGTCCTTTGGTTTTGAGAGTTTATTTGACTACTTATGTCAATGCTTGTTGGGTTATTGGTCAATTGATTGCTTCTGGTGTCTTGCGTGGTTTGTTATCTTCTTCAAATCCAAACTCTTTCAGAATCGCCTTCGCATTACAGTGGATGTGGCCTGTTCCAATTATTATCGGTATCTTTTTAGCTCCTGAATCTCCATGGTGGTTAGCCAAGAAGAACAGAATCCCTGAAGCTAAGAAGAGTATTATGAGATTGCTTACTCCTCATGCAGGATTACCAAGCACCAGTGTTCTTGCAGAAGCGATGGTCAACAGAATCCAATTGACTTTGAAGGAAGAACAAGATGTCAACAGTAACACCTCTTACTGGGAATGTTTCAAGAAAAATAACATCAGAAGAACCAGAGTTGCTTCTTTAGTCTGGGTTTTCCAAAATTTAACTGGTTCTGCTTTAATGGGTTATTCCACTTATTTTTACTTACAAGCTGGTCTTTCTGAATCCATGTCCTTCACTTTCTCCATCATTCAATACGTTTTGGGTTTAATTGGTATGTTAAGTACTTGGTTCCTTTCCCAAAAATTCGGTAGATTTGACATCTACTTCGGTGGTTTGCTTATCAATTTCTGTGTATTAATTGTTGTTGGTGGTTTATCTTTCGCCACTTCCAGTGGTGCATCATGGGGTATTGGTTCTTTATTGTTGATTTTCACTTTTGTATACGATGCAACCATCGGTCCAATTTGTTACTGTGTCGTTACTGAAATTCCTTCTTCAACCTTGAGAACCAAGACTGTTATTATCTCAAGAAACCTTTACAACGTTGCAGGTATTGTTGTTGCTATCATTACTCCATACATGTTGAATCCAACAGCTTGGAACTGGAAGGCCAAGACTGGTTTCTTCTGGGCAGGCTTCACCTTGGCTGCAATAATCTGGGCTTGGTTCGACTTCCCAGAAACTAAAGGTAGAACCTTTGCTGAATTGGACAAGTTGTTCAAGGATGGCGTCAAGGCCAGAGACTTCAAGAAGACTAAAGTCGAAGTTTTCAACACTCAAGAATTACTTGACAAGATGGATGCAGAGGAAATCAAGGCTATGGTCAATGCCAACAGAAATCCTACTGATGAGTCTCTTGATCTTGAGGAACAAGTTTCTACCCGTTCTGAAAAGTTACTAATGAAGGACTGATATGAAATTATCATAAATTATACAAAAACAAGTATATTATTGATCTGCTTAAACATCTGGATGTTAGCTTGATACAAATATAATATAATATAAAACTGTTTATTTCTATTATAAATTTTTTATTTTCAATCAAATGTATATTGAATAGATTATTCCGACTAAATCCAACCCATTATTCGCAACAACCTTCACTGATATAAATAGGGCTTGAATCTCTATTCTCAAGACACAACATCTCATATACCTTATATATTATTTATAGTTCAAGTCGAAATTAGACAATACACAATTGTTAAAAGTCTAACAATATGGGAATGATATATTATTATAAATCAATATTCTAAACTCTTCACGTTACGTTGCAACTGATCAAGGTGATTCAGATTCTCGAAAGATATCTTCAAATCCAAAGTTATAAGGTAGTTTATACAATATTTTTTTTAAAAAAAACTAACATGAGTGTTAATTTTTAGATATTTATATATTGTTTCGACTCTTACTAAGCTATAAAATCATATCTTTTACTTATAAAATGTGGAAACATCTTCATTCAATTGGACGAAGAACATTTTCCAGTTACCAGTTGCAACTTGCAATCAATATAAGTTTACAAAGAAACAGTTATCACTGGCTTTGTAAGCACCACTTACTTCCTCTATACTGTTATGTGACTGTATTATGAAATAAAATGTTTGGTCTGTATAACCTACAAACTGATAATCAAGATGTCAAGGGTCAATCACGTGATCACAATTCGAACGAAATTCGCGATTCAAAGGAAAGTTCATCTAGCCGAATATATTAATAACCATTTTCTAAATATTTTGATTCCAACAATCAGTAATTTAGAAAATACTAACAAAAAAATAATAGAGTGACACACAAGATCAATTTGTTTACTATCGAATTTTTTTTTTTCAAATATATACACAGTAACGGTTGTATTCAAAATAAAATGCTTAGACTTACAATACGAAGCAAACTACGGTCCTCGAATACACTAACTCGTACTTTCACCACAACAACTGTAACAGCTAGCGTTAACAAATCAATAGAATCAAAACCCCCTCTGTATGACATCCTACCCAGCAAAAGACCCTTCTCACGTATATTGTTTGATCTGGATGCCAAACATTCCTACGCTAAACTATACCCTGTCTATGAAGCCATATACAAATCATTAATCGACCCCTCATCAGAAGACGATCTTAAAATTCCATCATATATCAATGCATCTGATCTTATGATCATGAAAAAGGCTCTTGAAACAGTAAGAATTTCAACGAGAACTACGAATCTTCATTTATTAGGTTTAGAGAATGAGATTCTGGAAAAGGCCGCAGAGTACGGAAATAATGATGCTGTCTCGTTATTAGCGTATGAAGCATTGATGGATGATAAAAGATCGATAGAAGATAAGATATACGCTAAAAAATTGATCTCAAGTTTATTGGAAATTAATCATCCTTTAACTTTGAAATTATCTGGGGATCTATGTCTTAAGAACGAAATGCTTGATCAAGCCTTAGACTTCTATGCTAAGTTTTTAACTGTTGAGAATGATACGTTTTTGGCTAGTGAGGTGTATACCGCTAGTGGTAAGGTTCGATTCCAGCGTGCCGACTTGATCGAAGCTCGACTAGATTTTGAAAAGGCTATCAGGACTGGTCCTATTGATAAGGTTTCCACAGCTCACTATTATTTGGGGCAGATGTATTCGGAGTCAGATGCTTGGAAGGCGAGATATCATTTCGAATTGGCTGCTTCTCAAGGGTTCATGGAGGCTTTTCAGTCGTTGGGTTTCATGGAACTGAATCTGTTTGGTAATATTGAGAAAGCTAAGGAATGGTTTAAATTAGGTATGGAGATAAGAGATTTGGATTGTCTTATTGGTTTATTTGATTGTTATGTCAAATTGAACTCTTGGAAGGATGCATATCGTACTTGGAAACAGATAGAGGGTAATTATAATCCTGAAAAATTTAAACATTTTGAGAAAAGCAGAGAGGCTAGTTTGATGTTGATTAAATCAAATTTTAAACCAATTATTAAACAAATGAAAGACATTGCTGAATTTGCAACTAAAGAGGGGTCAGATAATGAAACTGGCAAAAATGATAGGTGGAATTTGTGAAATAGAATATAATAAATAATATACAATGAATGATAGAATCTGGACTATAACTGTTGTGGTAAACCTCTGGCTAAACCAAGAACGACATCATAATTGAAAACAGAATCCACGGTGGCAGTGTAGGTTTAAACATTAATAATTTCTTTAGCAGTTGATTCAGGGTAACTAGCGTTGACGAGAAAAAAAAAACAAGTACATCATGGCATCAAGCTCAACCTGACCAATTTCAGCTTGTAAACGATTTACCGAACACAACATTAACAGCATCTAAATTTGTAGCAGTAGAACCTAGTGAGGAATAAATCTTGGATAAGAGACCAAATTGGGAAACTTAAGGATGTGGAACGATATTGATTGACAAGGTGTCTTAACGAACGACCACCAAGTTCATATCGTAAGCAAATTCCCAGATTTCAGCAGAAACAGAGTTGGTTAGCATTGATTCAATTAATATATCACAGGTTAATTTTATATTATCAAGTAGTTGAACGATAAGTTGACGATGTTCTTCTGCAACAAATTCAAGATCTGGAACAGGCGTAAAAAGACCAGGATCAACAATAGGTGTTTTTTGCTTTAGAGCGCTCAGCCAGGTATTCACTGATGACCTCAAGTACTTATTTTATCAAAGAGAAGTAGAGACCCGGGTTGGCTCATAACCTGTTTTAATCTGGCATTCGATCTAGACAGGGTATTGATGATATCTGTAATCTTATAGATAGATCTTCTAATTAAACAAGTATACAAGCAATAATTATGAACATAAAAGGAGGATATTATACTCCTTTAATATATATATAGAAGGCTATATTTCAGTCCTGAAACAAACATAAAACAATACCTGCAGACATATGCAATTCAGAGTTAACACATACATGGAGAAGCGTATAATTTACAGTTAATCATAATAGAATGTTGGACAAATCCAGACTTCAACAATAAATCATGTCTAAAGGTTTCTGAAAAATTTCTAGTAAAGTTTAATGATCGATCGGGTTTTAAGCTTGTAATATTACTACTTAGATTGCCTTCACTAGTGAATCAATTTCACATAGAAATCGATATTTTCAATCGATTTTTACACTTGAACTATATAAAACACAGTCCTTAATATTAGACTCAAATCCATGATTTTCCTTTAAATAAAAATTATTATTTTTTTTTTTTTTTAATATATATATAAATAAATGATATATATATAACAATATGAAATTTAAATATATAAATTTAAATAATATATATATTAACATATATATATATATTGATAAAAAATTAAAAATATATATCAAATAATTTTAAAAATTCCTTTGTTTTTCAAAAAAAAAAAAAAAAAAAAAAAAAAAAATATTAAGTATAAATATATTTAAATACCTTACAATATATTATTGATATATTTATACAAGTATATATATTATGTATATTTATAACTTAACTGATTGCTATGTTTTGTTTATATATGCCTTTTGAGATCATTACATAAAATCAAGATTCCTTTGCATTATATAATCTGAAATTCAAGTTTCATGTTGGTGGGTTTAATTTTGAAGTTCAAAGCAGACGCGCTATAATATGTATGTATAATATGGAGATTCTCAATCATGTTTTTATATATTACAATGATATTCATTCAAGAAGGATTTGTTTTAAATTAATTGATGATTCTCAAGTTTCTGCGAAAGAACATTACTTTTTGATCACGTGAAAAACGCGGAAAATTATGAAAATTTGGCATCTTCATGTCCCACCTCCGAAAACGCCCATAAGTGTGTGTTTTGAAAAATAATAGAAGAATTGTTAACACTCTCTAAACAAACCCACTCAAGTTTTTTTTTTTAACCAAAATATCAGGGTTCAACACAATCTCTTTCTTTTCACTCAAATTATTAATCATATAAAGTTTTTATCTTAATATCGTCTGTTGGACCCAGAAATTTCTTCTTCTCTCCACAAGTACTCTCAAACACGTATTTTCTCTAATTTGTTCTTTTTTTTTTTTTTTTTCCATATTAAAGAACCAAACGACATTCTATCAAGAGTGTAAAAACTTATGTCCTACACGAGCGAGATTGATTCATTTGCCCAAAGGGTGAAAGATGAATCCGATTTGAGAGCCAAACAAACTGCTATTTCTGAACTTTCTGATGCCATTGAATCATTCACGCATCCTAAGGATTATGAACATTACCTTGCTACATTTGTTCCAATCTACTTGGAATTGCTAAAGACTGTTCCTGTATCATTCCAATCATCATCACCAGAGCATAAACTAAGAAACTCCATCCTTGAAGTTTTGAACCGTTCTCAACTGAGTGAAAGTTATGCTGATTATGTTCTTACAACCAATGACACATTACAGGAACTGTTGAAGACAGACAATGAAGAGAATGGTGTTGTCTGTTTAAAGATTCTAACGTCTCTTTTCAAAATTCACAAGACTTTATTGACGGAAAAGGCTGCTGAGTTTGTTGACTTGATCATTGAAATGTACAAGAATATGGGCCCACTTGTTGAGTCAACGTTTAACGACAATGAACAAACATCATCTTCTTCGCAGCAATCACCAAATGGATCCAATGAAGAAACTTTATCGAGATCTATGCACTCCTTCAAGACAATTGCTGAATGTCCAATCACCATGGTTACTATCACTTCTTCATACAATGCCCTTGTTCCGACTTCTCTACCTAAATTCTTCCCACATATCATGGATATCCTTAAACTCCAGGTTCCTCAACAGAAGGCAGCAAGAGATTTGGCTGAAAGTAACGCCAATTTACAAATATCCATCTCTCCAGATATCAAAAACAGATCTGCTTATGGAGATTTCATCGTTGGTCAAGTTAAAGCCACTTCATTCTTAGCTTATTTGGTCATTAGAGAACATATCCAAGAAATCATTAAAGAATCTTCTGCTGAGATACCTGAATTAGTTCTTAGATTATTGCAGGATTGTCCAAGTGATTTATCTGCCGCTAGAAAGGAGTTGCTACACGCAACTAGACATATCTTGACTACTCCATACAAGAATCTATTCATTCCAAGCTTACATCTTCTTTTGAACGAACGTGTTTTGATTGGTGATGGATTGACCACTAATGAAGCATTGAAACCATTGGCGTATTCTATTGTTGCCGATTTCGTTCATAATGTTCGCAAGCAACTTCCAAACGATCAGATTTTGACTACCATAAAGATATACTGTGGCCATTTACAAGACAGTACGTTGTCTTTAACTGTTCAGGTAATGAGTGCTAAGTTGCTATTGAATCTAGTGGAAAGAATCTTGAAGCTTCCAAATCAAAGTGAAGCTCGTCAAATCTTCATGTTTATCTTGGAATCGTTTACCAAAAGATTTAAGTCTTTGAACAGACAGTTCGAACATATTATCAAACAACATCACGAATGCGAAGACGCCAGGTTAAGGAAGATCAAAGAACACCATGAAATCGTCAAAAAGGATAGGGAAGACTTTGAAGATGCTGAAGGTGAGATGAAAGCCTTCATGGAGAAGACCAGGGAATTGGCAAGATTATCAAGCTTAGATACTGAAGAACCCATAACAAAAGACTCTGATCAAAGAGACAAGGATGGTGATATCAAAATGTCTGCCCCTTCTTCTGCCTCCACTGATGAAGAAGTCAACAATAAAGAATTATTCATATTTGACATTCCAAGAAACCTCCCAATTTTGATTCAACCAAATTCGCCGATAACTCCATTGAAAGATGCTCGTAGTTTGATTAGAACATTGTTGCAATTTTTGAAAACAATCAGTTATGCAATGAAGATATTTAGTGCTGAAGAACCATCAGAAGGTCCAATTTGGGAGAACAAAAGTAATTTCACTCATGATGAAGTCTTGATCTTACGCGATCTATTCAGAGAATCCATCTTGGGTAAGAGATTTTTCTCCACCCAATATCTTTTGAAGAAGGATGAAAAGAAGATCAACACTACCGATACTGTCATCCCAACTTCTCCATTGGCTTCTACCAAGGAAGAGAAGGAACTTATGGAACATTTCGCTATTTTCTTCATTCATGTTGATTTCGCTACTTTCAATGAGATTGTTCAACAAGAACTGAACTTTTTATTTGAAGCTATCCTTCAGGATTCTGTTCTATTGTACACACCACAGTTCTTCCTTGCCAATGAAGATGTCTCTCCAAATTTCCTTAGTGTATTAATTTCTTTCTTGATGAAGAAGCTTGAAGATTTGGGTTCTCTTGATGTCGCAAAGTCCAATGTATTGATTAGATTATTCAAATTATGCTTTATGTCTGTCAATCTCTTCCCAGCCTCCAACGAACAAGTCCTTCTCCCTCACCTAAATAACTTAATCTTAGATTCTTTGAAGTACACCACAACTGCCAAGGAACCAAGTTCTTATTTCCATTTGATCAGAATTCTTTTCAGAAGTATTGGCGGTGGTAGATTTGAGAACTTATACAAGGAAATTATCCCATTCTTGCAAGTGCTGTTGGAATCTTTGAATAGAATGATCATCAACGCCAGAAAGCCACAGGAGCGTGAGATCTATGTTGAATTATGTCTTACTGTTCCTGTTCGTTTATCAGTATTGGTCCCTCATTTAAACTATTTAATGAGACCATTAGTCCTTGCTTTATCTTCATCTACTGAACTTGTTTCTCAAGGATTGAGAACTTTGGAATTGTGTGTTGATAACTTGAATGCGGAATACTTTGACCCAATCATCGAACCTGTGATCAATGAAGTCATGGCCGCTCTCTGGAAACATTTGAAACCACTTCCTTACAATCATCAACATGCTCATACTACTTTCAGAATCTTGGGTAAACTTGGGGGTAGAAACAGAAAGTTCATCAAGCCACATCAAGACTTGAAGTTGATTGCGGATCAATTAAACGTCAAGGCTGAGTTCAAGGTTGAAGGTCTTGAGAATTATCAAAGTATGTCTGTTACTACTGGTTATCAGGCTGCTTTGGATATATTAGAGAATGGGTCTATGGATGTGAAGTACAGAGTCAGTGCATTTGAGTACTTGTCAAATGGATTCTTATTGTTTATTCAAGGAAATGCTATGCCATTCACTTATGGTCTTCAGTTGAAAAAGGCCGCTGAATTACTACTTTCTGAAGATAAACTAGACTTTAATTTGGAAGATGAACAACTCTTGTCTAAGGATAAATTCAACAGAGAACAGGCTTTAGCGTCTAAGCTATTGAACTCCATTTTCTACTCTGTATCCATTCCTGAAGTCGCTGACAAAGCCAAGTCTTTAATCCAAAACATTTGTGAGCATATCACCTTGACAAGTCTTGCCAAGGTATTGGTTGACAAGAGCAAGCATCAGAGATCGTTCGCTATTGCTGACAAGGAAGGTAAAGTTACGTTCAATGAACGTGATATCTTTGAGGCCATTATCTATGCTTTAAGCTCATACTTGGCTGAGGTTAGAGATGCCGGTATCCAGTCTATAAAGACCATTTTCCAAACTGCTCTGACAGTTTTTGGCTCAATCGAAAAGACTTTGAGCTTCACTCTTTTGAGATCTGCTTTCAATTCTTTCATCCATTCCTGTTATGAAGAGACTTACTATATGAAACTGGCTGGTGTCTTAGGACTTAAGACTTTGGTTCATGATCTAGGGATTCCAATCACATGGTTCAAACCTAGACAGTATGACTTGATTCGTTGTATGTTTTACGTTTTGAAGGATACCAATCCTGAGGCCCCATATGAAGTGTGTCAAACAGCTAAGGATTTAACCTTGACTGTGTTACGTGAAGCCAATAAGACCTCGTCTGAGAACGACTTATCTGATAAAATATTCCAAGGTCTCATTGGCAGTTTGGTGTCTGATTTGAGTAATGCAAATCAAGTTGTCAGAGTAACTTCCCAAGAAGCTTTGGCTATCTTATCGGAAACGACTGGTATTCCAGTTGCCAAAATGATGGATGGGTGCAAAAACATTTTATTATCTCCAATATTTGGCAAACCTTTGAGAGCTTTACCTTTCCCAATGCAAATCGGTAACATTGATGCTATTACTTTCTGTCTTGGTTTAGAAAACTCTTTCTTATCCTTCACTGATGAAATGAATAGATTGTTAATGGAAGCTTTAACTTTGGTTGATGCCGAGGATGAATCTTTGACCAGCGCCCATAAGATTTCGGAACACAGAACCAGTGAACAGTTAGTGAAGCTTAGAGTTGTCTGTATCAGATTGCTGTCCTTGGCTTTGAGTAAACCAGAATTTATTAATTCTCAACAAGGTGGTAGCAGAATAAGAATTTTAGCTGTGTTTTTCAGAACTCTTTGTGCCAAATCCACTGAAATCATCAATGCTTCTCATGAAGGTCTTTCTAAGGCTTTGGTAGATAACTACAAGTTACCAAAGGAACTCTTACAGAACGGTCTTAGACCAATGTTGATGAATTTGGCTGATCACAAAAAATTAACTGTTCAAGGTTTAGAGGCTTTAGCTCGTCTTTTAGAGTTGTTGATTAGTTACTTCAAAGTTGAAATTGGTAAGAAGTTGTTAGACCATTTGATGGCTTGGGCCAGCCCTGAGAATTCGAAGATAAATCCTGGTCAAGAGTTGGACCATGATCCAACTGTTCAGATCATCGTTGCCATTTTAAATATCTTCCATCTTTTACCTCCTAAGGCTTTCACTTACATGGATGACATTATGAACACATTGAATTATTTGGAAGTCAATTTAAGAAGAACACAAGATTCTCCATTCAGAACTCCAGTCGCTAAGTTCTTGAATCGTTTTCCAGAAGAATCCTTTACTTACTATACCCAGCATTTTGAAGATAGAAAGTTAGGTAGTCAGTTCTCTTACTTCATAAAGTCACCACTTTGCCCTAATCTTAATATCTTATTCAAACAGAAGACATCGGTTTTATTTGAACAAGTCCAGTCTGAGACTGACAACAACAAAAAGTGTTTCAAGTTCGTTAACTTAATGGAACTTATCAGATCTTTCCATGATGAAGTTTGGTTACAAAACAACAAGGCTATCTTAGTCGAATTAGCACAGTTGTCAAGAACAATTGTGCTCTTCACCAGAACCACTCAGTTAACTGATCCTATTCAGATTCCAATCTGGCAAAGTGTTGAATCCTTACAAGTTCTATTCACCTTATTCTTCAAATCATCTCCTAATGATTCAGATTCGGTGATTAGTTTGATTGACTTACTTTGTTCTTTGAAGTTACAACTATCTCCAGTGTTGGAAGATTATATATTTGAAAATGTTGTCAAAAACAAGGATATTCAATTACGTGAAGGTTACCTTTCCAGAGCTGTGGTATTTGGTGTTGATACTAGTAAGTTGTTGGAGTCAAGAGTGTTTGTCTTCAAGCATATAATCAATCCGATCTTGATTTATGAAGGTGTAATTAAGGGAAATTTGAATGATTTTTCTGAGATCAAGGCTTCTGCTTCTGGAAAGCCTGTTTGGTTAGACTTGATCCATAGCAAGTTATGGAGGTCATCCAATGAGATTACAAATAGCTTTGTGTCTGCTCCTATGGATAATTTAAGATTTGAAATGTTGCAATTGACAGCTTTGGTTATCAAATATGCTCCAGATATGGTTTCTGATCTAAGAAGAGATATAATTAGATTCAGTTGGAACTTCATCAAATTGGAAGACGCTTTGACTAAACAGGCTGCTTACGTCGTCACTGCATATTTCATTTCAAGTTATGTTACCCCGGCCAAGTTGGTAAACCAAGTCTTTGTTGCTTTGTTGAGAACTCATATGGTTGATACCAGATACTTAGTCAGACAAGCGTTAGATTTAATAGCTCCTGTTATGTCTGAAAGAATGGCACCAAGTGGTTCTCGTACTGGTTGGATCAAATGGGTCAGGCGCATGTTGTTGGAAAACACCACTGCTCAGAACATTTCCGTCTATCAATTCATTATCCATCATGCTGATATCTTCTTCGTCGCTAGAGATCATTTCATTCCAAATATTATAACTTTTATGAACAAGTTAACTGCTATGACAAATCCACCAATTGAGAACCAAGCTCTCGCTGTTGAATTAGCTGAATTGTTGTTAGGTTGGGAGATTAAATCCAAAGAACAACAGAACAACTCTGATAATTTGGACGCTGATGGTGATGTTGCCATCGAAGAAGATGAATCTGCCATTGATGACTCTGCCGAAACCAAAGATGAAGATAATTTATTGGCACAATCCACTGTAGGCACTGAATTCTCAACCAGTGATATCACCACACCAAGAAACTACGCTATTCCTTTTAACCAAAGAGATACATGTGTTGCCTTCTTGGCTAGATTTATCTGTTCTGGTATGCATAGAGCTTCTGAAAACGAATTAGGACAAAGAGCCTTACACATTTTTCAAACACTTTTGGGTAGAGATTACTGGGCTGATATTTCTGTGAAGTTGCAATTTTTTGAAAGATACTTGGTTCAAGCAGATTTTAAGAATACTCGTCATATCAGTTGTTGCTTAAACGCTTTGGATGTCTTGACCATTGTTTTGAATGTTACTGATGGTGAATATATCATTGAGAATATCGCCTATATTCAAACTTTGTTGCAGAAGGTTTTAAGTTCCAATTACAATGGATTCCAAGAAGCTTCTCAAAGAGTTCTCAGAATTGTTCTCAAGGCAATCAACGAAGATGCTGAAACTAACGATGAAGGTGAACATCAAGACGAAGTGAAGAACTTCTTGAACCTACTTGGTACTATTGTCGCTGATGATTTACAGAGCACAGATTCTATCGCTGCAGGTGTCACATTAGCTTGGACTCTTGCCAACCATTTCCCAAGTTTATTGGACCCATTAGTTCAAAGTTTGACTAGAAACTTTGCTAAGATTTGCAAAGATCACATTACAATCACCCAACCTGAGAAGAACCAAAACAATTCCAACAACAATAACCAAGGTGGTGCCAATGGTAACGCTGGTAACAATAATTTGAATGGTGGTAACAACGCTAATGCTGAAAGTGAAGCCAAGATCACAACTGTTCTTTTGGAAAAGATGCTCTACATGTCTGCCATGAGAATCTCCACCTTAGGTGATCAACGTCGTTTGTTCTTAAGTTTATTGGCGCAGTTAATTGATCGTTCATTAGACAGTGTTTTGTTGAGGAATATCATTATCATTGTCAGAAGTTGGGTTTTCTCAGGCGATCATCTATTTCCTACTGTTAAGGAGAAGACCGCTCTATTGATCAAAATGTTGGTTTTTGAATTGAGGGGCGAGTTGTCTTTGACTAAAGAGTTCTACCAAATCATTGTCGATATCTTTGAAGATAAGTCA
>JADIOT010002641.1:0-25255 GCA_018343995.1 Waltiozyma sp. UFMG-CM-Y6624
TGTAATAGTTCTTCATTTGGTGATGAGCCTGAAGGATATCCCTCATATTTTCAACACCAAAATTCAACCACTTCTTCGAGCTGTATCTTCTGGTAATCCTCACAGACCACAAGATTTCAACATATGAGTTTAGATCGAACAAATTTTCAGGGAAAACCACATATTACAAGGGACAATATATTAATTGGCAGTTTAATCTATAAATTCTACAATATTGTTAAAAACACAAAGCGGTCCGAGATAGTTTAGTGGCTAGAATCTCCGTTTGTCGCATGGTGGACCGGGGTTCGATTCCCCGTCTCGGAGTACTTTTTTAAAACATTCAGTTTTTTTAAAATTTAACAAAGAAAAAAAAAGCGCATTTTTAGAGATGCAATCATATAAAAAGCTTGATGCATATTAACAGGATATTAAGTCTAATATGAGTTAGGCCAGGTCACGTGAATTTTATGCTTTAGTGTAAACCTCGCATGTCGTACCAAATAGGAAGGCATAGCATGATTGCTCATGATATAATTGTCTGCACTCGTATCGGTATCTGGACACCCCGGTATAAATACAGCTAAGGATTCCACACATTGACCTTTATTTTGTTCTTAATATATTTTATAATACAAGCGTTTTCCTGCTGTCAGATCTTACCTAATAAAGTAGGCGCCTGGCGCAACAGGCAGTTAGGTGAACCTACAACTTCAACAGTCTGTTTTCAACAAAATCCGACTATGCGGGTTTCTCAATTTATGTAACAGAAGTGAAAATTTGTTCTTATTAGTACATTAGTGAAGTTGAAAAACTATCAAATTTCTGCTAAACACTTTCTATAGAACGTATGTAAGATAATAGTATAAAATAAGGGAAAGTGTTTATATAAATCATAATGTGTGGAGTAAATGTGGTGTGACCATAAACGGGTGTAAGGAAATAATGTATTAGGTCCTGTAATAAGCACCTTAACATTTATTCACCTAGTAATATGTCATGTGATCATATCATATTACGGCTAACAGATTCTCCTGTTCCTGATTTGGACAAATGTCTTCGAAAATCTTGAACGAGCCTTAAATCACTGAATCATGACGCTTGAACTCCTTATTTAATGTCACGTGTTTGACACAACTCATAGTTTGGAAATAATTAAGAATTCCAAACACCAAGGACGGGCGTGTGGCGTAGTTGGTAGCGCGTCTGCTTAGCATGCAGAAGGTCTCCGGTTCGACTCCGGACTCGTCCATTTTTTGTATTTTTTAAAAAAAGGTTTAATTTAAATGTAACTTCTTGATATTATGATAGATGTTTCTTTGGGAAACATTCCCACCGGGTACCCCAGCAATTCATATAATGTCAGCGTTGGTCGAAGAATTGTTGAATACAATGAGATTTCTTTCTCCATGCAATAGCGTGGCCATTATGGTTCTTTTTGTTTTTTTTTTTTTTTTTTTTAGCTCAAAAGAATAGTTGGGTACATGATTTCATAGAATCACCTGTTACGAAAAACTATAGAGGCAGGGTAGTGATTTTGAAAACAGCTGGAAGAAGGTACCAATCCAAAGGCCTAAATATCGATCTTGTGAAATCCTAAAAATTGGAAACTCTGAAGACAAATTCTTATAAAAAACGTCGTTCCATGTCAGACGTGTGAATCATTTTATGTAACTTCTTCTATAAATACTATGTACATGCAATTTAAACCTAAAAAATCTGCAACTCTCTCTCAACTGCTTCTAATCTATCCCTTGTGATATTTTGCATACCTTGGAATTCCATATTGAAAGTAGCCCTACCCTTTGTCAGCTTTCTCAAACTTGGTAAATATCCAATCATTTCCTTTAATGGTACAACAGCATTGATTACAGATTGGTTATTTAATCCTGAATATTTGCCTTGAATACTGGACTCATGACTTTCTTCTTCTGGGACATATTGGGATTCGCTGATCTCCCTGAACTTGATCATCTTGATGGCTGTTTCACCACTAGCATCGTCTTCGTCAATAGAAGAGATCTCTCCCTTACGAGCAGATGTTAAATCTTGAATCACGTTACCCAAATCTTCATGGTGGACAGCCATTGTAACGTTCATCATAGGTTCCATTACACTGAAAAAATCCTTTTGCTTAATCATTTCCATAAGAGTCATTCTAACACATTGAATAATTCTTGATGAGTTTTGGAAGTCATCTGGAATGTCAACGGAGTCCAAAGAGATCAAGGTGGAATTCAAAGGTAGCTGTAAGATCGGACCTCTTTGAATAGAACCAATACAACCAGAGACAACAGCGTTAATTAATGTCTGATATGGCATCACCTTTTTGGTTTCCCACCACTTTGGTTCATAAGGAACATGAAGAAAGTTGTTGTCACCGAGATCAAAGTATTGTCTAGCCTTTGGCAAGCTTTTGGATTCTTTAGGATTAATATCCATGGACATCGATATCTTGATTTCAATGTTATCTTCATTAATAGTTTTTTCAGCGGAAAGTGGACCAAGGATTGTTTCTTTATAAGAAACCATGACTCTACCAACTTCAAACTTAGCATTCAAGTTCTTCAATCTATCAACAGCAATTTCCAAATGTAATTCACCCATACCAGATAGTACAATCTGACCAGTTTCTTCATCATTGATATATTTCAAACTTGGATCTTCCTTCATCAATAAATTCAGAGCATCTTCAACACCTCTCCTATCGCCAGATGTTTTCGGTTCAATCGAGATACTGAAAACTGGAGGAGGAACTGCGATTGGGTTGACAGCAATACTCAGCTCCTTGGATTGCACCTTCTTCTTCTGAGTATGGGACAATACAGTCTCACCAGTTTTGATATTTTCGTTGACAATAACGCCGATGTTACCGGCTCTGATCTCTGAGACTTCTTCAGGCTTGTCAGCATGCATGACCAAAAGTTTACCAATCTTGACTGGAGAACCATTGACATAAATCGTAGAGTTACTGGATAATTTACCCGAGTACACTCTCACAAAAACCATTAAGCCCCGAATAGGATCGGTAATGACTTTAAACGCTAGGGCCACAGTCAATTTATCGTTGTTGTTGATGACGAAGTTCTCATCTTTAACCAATTTGACATCAGTGTTACCACTGATATCTGGAATACGCTCAACTGGAGAAGGTAGATAGTGAGTAATACCTTCTAATAAAGGTTGAACACCGATATTTTTGAAACTAGCACCACAGAAAACAGGAAGCGCGTATTGATCCAAAGTAGATTTTCTAATTGAGGCTCTCAAAATATCACTTGGAACTTTCATATAATCTTCAGTTTCAAAAAATGAATTAATAACAGCTTCGTCAATTTCACCTAATGTTTCAACAAGAGATTCACGACACTTACAGACTGTCTCATAATGCTCTTCAGAGAGATCATTAGCAGAGATATTCTGATCTTCATCCCATTTGATCAATTTCTTATCAACAATATCCAAGACACCAGAGAATTTCAACTCTCTTGAACCTGGAACAGACTCATAGTAAGGGACGTTACATAAAAGAATTCTTGTTCCTAACTTGCTAACAATCTCTTTACATGTCTTACCAAAACTAGCACCTTCTCTATCCATTTTATTAATAAAAATAAGTTTAGGAATACCTTGACTTTGTCTCCACACTTTCTCAGTCTGTGCTTCGACACCTGCAACAGCATCAAGGATAGTAACGGCACCATCTAAAACCTTTAATGATCGAATAACCTCAAAAGTGAAATCAGCGTGTCCAGGGGTATCGATCAAGTTGATTTTATAACCATTCCAAGGAACAGTGACAGCTGCACTTTGAATAGTAATACCACGTTCTCTTTCTTGTGGTAAGAAATCAGTGATGGTATCACCTTGATCAACATTTCCTATACGGTTGGTAACACCACTGTAGAATAGCATTCTCTCTGTCGTTGTAGTCTTACCAGCATCAATATGTGCAATGATACCAATGTTTCTGATCTTTGAAACTGAGATGTTTGATAAGGATGATTTTGATATCGTTGTGTTGTGGAAACATCGTATGAAGGATTTACCTACAATCTGAACCACTGCAAGATGATTATAAAATGCCATCATAAGTTATGGATGGGTTTGGGGTGGCTCGATAGTGGTGATATCAACAATTTTTTTTTCTTTTTTTTTTGAAAAAATTGAAACATAAATGTTATGACGGTTCATCTAGGTCGGTCACATTATAAAGTTATGTTACTTTTTTTCTAGCATTAACTAGTAATTGCACGTGCTTATTTAGGCTTGGAATTATATCAGGAGTCTCTGCATTTTTTAAAAAAAAAAATTAATTAGGAGAATATAGAAAATACCCCCTGAAATTAATTGCAGTTTCCAAGAAAAAAAAAAAAAGAAAAAAAAAACAAACTTAGATTAAATATGTTTAAACGAAAATTTTGTACCTTAATAAAAATTTAATTGTTGAATTCTCAAGATTTCAAGAAATCAAGGCGATGCCCTGAAAAATAGGAGATATAGTGTTAAAGCCACGGGCCGGAAAAATTATGTAATTTCTAGCGGGTCTCTCTCAGGTCTCCCCCGTTTTTAGCCCCTATTACGAAGGACCCCTGAATATATAGTAAATATCAACATTTAACACTTAATTTACCCCTTAACACACATGTCTAACATTATAAAACCCCACGTAGAAGCCTTAAACAACATCTTGAGGTCTATCACCTAAGTTTATTTCAACACAGACAGTTAGGGCTCCATCAAACAACCACACCAATGACAATACTTACACCACAACAGAAGTTTTTTTCATACAGAAATACATTTAACCTTTATCATAACTTCATTATAACAGCCAAAGCAAACCAAATCATAAGGACAATAGATTTTGAAAATTCCTTGGATCAACTGCTAGATAAGAGATTGCTCCTTCGCTCAAATGTCAACCTGAAAGATTTTACTTTGAAAGAACTACCTGAGGTCCACTCCAGAGATTGTTATGAAATAATATCTGATATAGATGGAATGGATGACAAAGATGCCATATTGAAAGTCTGTATGGATATTCATTCCAATTACAAGTTTGAACTGGACGTTTATTCTCCGCTCTGGAGGATGTTCATATACAAAGACTGGTATATCGTTGCCATGGACCACACGCTTTATGATGGTACTACTGCAATGAACGTGTTGAATGATTTATTTCTTTTGATACAAGGTAAAGAAATTGAAGAAGAGGAGGATGTGGATATTGTGAATTTGAATTATGAAGAATTTTTGAATATTTCATTCTGGCATATTGGCAAAGTTGTATTTCAAGAAATTATCAAACCAAAAATGCATAAATTCGTACAAGACCTTCTAAACTTCAATCGTTTTTATAAGAGTAATGATTGGTTTAAGGTCAAAGGAGAAGAATCCAAACTGAATACGTTTTTCTCCTTGAACCATGTTATTACTGTTCCAAGCGAACGTTTACAACCAGTTTTGAACTCTCTCAAGGCCAAGAAGGTAAGTTTCCAAACTTTGTTGAATTATGTCACTGTGAGAACTTTCGACAATTTCGCCCCATCAAATTCTATCAAAATTTCAGTGCCAATAAATTTAAGAAAGTTTCTGAATATTTCCCCTCAAACATATGGTCTCTTTGTCACGGAAGCTGTAATTCCAATTACACCCGCAACAAGCCGCACTCCATTGGAACAAGAATCAAAACTAAACTGGGACTTACTCAACCATCTTGACTCTTATCTTTCGTTATCGAATCAACTTCAAAGAAAATCACTAATTGCAGCATTGAAGTATGTCTCAGGTAATGATCACTACAGTTCGATGAGCAAATCTTCTAAAGCTATTCACCCAGCCACCATAGAATTCTCCAATCTTCGTGCCCCTTCTAACGACTTAATTGAGGAATGGATATTTTCACAAACAACTGATGATTCATCGTGCTTACTACCTTGTTCTGTGATTTCAAATGAAAAATGTACAAATATCACATTAGCTGGCCATATTTGTATGACTAGAGATTTTATGTTTCAAAGATTCACAAATGAATTCGAGAAGGAACTAAACGCTGTGTTAGATTTATTTACTGATCTACGTATTTGACAAACACTGTATATCTAGTACAAACTAAAAAAAAAAAAAAGTATTATAACGTTATAAGTGTTTATAATTTATTAGAAATATTAATTATTGAGAATATTAAAGCCAAAGACCAAATTAAGGTATGTCCTTCACTTATATATATATAGGCGCTCCTTGTACTCGCTAAATGTTTTTCATTTCCCTATAAAACCTTACAGTTTAAAGTCTACAAAACACAAAAGAACTTCGAAGAGATCAACTGCTCAGTGAAACTCACATGTATATATTTACAACAAAGTATTTATATATCTTTGATCACTGCCATCAAAATCACCGACTGATTATAATGATCGAGAACTGAAAAAGATTAAGCAAAGTTAGACACTAACTGTGATGTGTCAAGAAGCTTTGAACAGTCACAAATTCAGCGGCCTGAACACATTATGAACTACTCAGTTTGTGGGATACTTCCACCTTTTGTGGTTATAACTGGACCGATTATCCAAATTTTAAACAGATAACGCTTATGCTGATCTGCTCCGAAAGAGGAAATCTGTAAGTTTTTTTTATATAGAAACAGTACAGAAAACTTTTCGGTTGAGACAATTCTGAGTTAATGTGTGTCAAATCCAGATAAAAGATTTCCTGGGTATGATTATCCATTTGTTAGAAGTTCTTGGCAGCTCCTTTATAATCGATCTTTTTTCTTAATTGATTAAGAAAATATAAAAAAGTTCTAGTAAATAAATCAATCGGATACCATGTATGTAATATTACTTCTCTTCTACATCATCATGTCCAATGCAATCCGTTTGCAATAAAAATTAAGACTCCTTACTTGAACATAATAACAAGTGAATAAAGAACGGTGAAGATTCTTCAATTAGTCATAGGGTAATAAAGCTGATTCTGTCATAATATATAATTTTTATTAGTTTACAGGGAAAATTGATGAGACACAAAAATATTGATGCCCAAACCAAACCCGGAATATTGTTTGTATACGACATACCCGAAGCTTAATTCGGCTATCGAAGGGATTCCGTTATCTAGATCGCACACTTGACTCTTCAGGCCAGCAGACCACCAAATGGCCGTTGATTTCCAGTGCATGCGTACTTAAAACCGGCGGTTATTAGCAGGATCGGCAGATGAGTCTGAAAGTCAAGACAAATTCTATTTAACTCGAAAATTTCCCACATCGACTAGTTGGGGTCCTGGCTGTACGGATCGGAAAAAGGTTTAATAGCATTTAGGTTGAAAAAAAAATAATCCAGGCTTTGAGACTTGCTGACCTTTTCTTATAACAACCACCTTTTAAATGAAGATGTCCATTATCAAGAACTCCTTCATCAAGATGTCTGCTGCTTCTTTGCACACTGCTGCTGCTGCTACTACTACTCCGTTGGCCAAATTAGATGCCTCCAAGTTACAAATCACCAGAAACACCACCCCAAAGACCCCATTGCCAAATGACAAATTAGTCTTTGGTCAAACCTTCACTGATCACATTTTAAAGATTCAATGGAACTCCACCAAGGGTTGGGAAGCCCCAAAGATTGAACCATACGGTCCAATCACTTTAGATCCATCTGCCTGTGTTTTCCACTATGCTTTCGAATTGTTCGAAGGTTTGAAGGCCTACCGTGATTCCAACGATCAATTAAGAATCTTCAGACCAAACAAGAACATGGAGAGAATGAATAAGTCTGCTGACAGAATCGTCTTACCAACATTCGACTCCGAAGAATTGGTCAAGTTGATTGCCGAATTAATCTCTATCGATAAGCACTTAGTTCCAAAGGAAAAGGGTTACTCTTTATACCTTAGACCAACCTTGATTGGTACTACTGCCGGTTTAGGTGTTGGTACTCCAACTGATGCTTTGTTATACGTCATTGCCTCTCCAGTTGGTCCATACTACTCTACTGGTTTTAAGGCTGTCAGATTAGAAGCCACCGATTACGCCGTCAGAGCTTGGCCAGGTGGTGTTGGTGACAAGAAGTTAGGTGCCAACTATGCTCCTTGTATCAAGCCACAATTAGAAGCTGCTTCCAGAGGTTACCAACAGAATCTATGGTTATTTGGTGAAGAAAAATACATTACTGAAGTCGGTACTATGAACGTTTTCTTTGTCTTCCAAGACAAGGTAACTGGTAAGAAGGAATTAGTTACTGCTCCCCTCGATGGTACTATCTTAGAAGGTGTCACCAGAGATTCCATTTTAGAATTAGCCAGAGAAAGATTGGACCCAGAAGAATGGACTGTTTCTGAAAGATACTACAGCATTTTTGAAGTTCAAGAAAAGGCCGCCAATGGTGAATTAGTTGAAGCTTTCGGTTCTGGTACAGCTGCTGTTGTTTCTCCTATCAAGGAAATCGGTTTCCAAGGTAAAGATATCAGTGTTCCATTATTACCAGGCGAGCAATTTGGTGCCTTGACAGCTCAAGTTGCCGACTGGATCGCTAAGATTCAATATGGTGAAGAAGAACACAAGGACTGGAGTTATGTCATTGCTGACTTGAAGAAATAATACTTTAGTCATTATTCTTAACCACTTTCTCTTATTCATTTCAAAATTCCAAACAAAGTTTAAAAATAGAATCAATTGTCATTCATAATTACGTTAAAATAGAACTTGCATTGTGACGAATGCACGTAGTGAATATTTAGTATTTTTTCTGTGCTACTATTCAGCTTGGTCTCATTCAGAGAACATTGCCGAAACCGGCGTTGAAAAAAAAAAAAGCCCCCCAAAAAATATTGGTGTTCCCTTGTATTTCCGAAGAACGTCACCGAAAGTGGTCGGGTCTTACCAAGTCTAATTTGTACCACATACCCCATAGAAAAAATATATTGAGGTCGTCTTATTAATAGTTCTTTAATTCTAGGAATTAATTAAACTTACTATACATAATTCAATAGGCAGAAAGTACTATAAATATTAAGATATATATTCAAATACTGGTTAAGTGGTAAGCGAGTCATATATATATACATATATAGAAAAATTTATAAGTTTGTTGTAGCAGTTCCCGGTGAAACTTATGTGTAAAAAACTTGATGCTGTATCACATGAAATGTCAAATACATTAAAAAAAAACCCCCTTAATTAGATCAATATAACTTTTATATAGTACATTAGATTTTGAGCTGCACATGACCACTTGTCAGAGTTTTTGTCTCTTTGAATCACCACCGTTTTTATACTGTATTTGTTGTTGTTGCTGGTTTTGATTAGGAATCGAAACCGCACTTGAAGAAGACCTATTGTCTCTTTGTTGTCTAGCCTGCATTGGAATCTTACCAGCTAGATGTTTCTCTAACATTGCCTGAAGATCATTTTGAGAGAAAGGTTTAGCCAAGATATCATTCATACCAGTTTGTAAATAAGTATATAAATCCTCATTATCGACATTACCAGTCATAGCGATAATAGGAGTGAAATTGTTGAATTCTCGAACACAAGCTGTAGCTGTAGCACCGTCCAAATTAGGCATCACAATGTCCATCAATACCAAATCATACTTGTCCTTCTCTAAGGCCGTGATGGCGTTATACCCATCAGTAACTACTTCAACGGAGCATCCACATTTCTCAAGGAATTTAGTACAGAGTCTAATGGAAACTGGCTCGTCTTCCACAAGTAAGACATGGAATCCAGGGATTAGAGCAGTGTTGATAGGAGATGTGGATTGTGTAGTAGATTGCTGCTGTTGCTGTATATTGTTAGACGATTGAGTGGATTGTGTAGTAGATTGCTGCTGTTGCTGTGGTTCTAGAAGGTTGGAATTCAAGTTCTGCTGGGCTTGAGGAACAGGTTGATACTGATTCTGTGGTTGTGACTGAGTTCGATGGAGCGGTGCTTGCGGAAGGGGAGGTTGGTAAATTTGTTGCTGATCGTTTGCGCTTATTACTGGAAGGTTTAACTGAGGAACTTTGACACCTTGATTCAAGAGAGCTTGTACAAGTGTGTTCATGGACATAACTAAACCATCGTTAAAGTTTTTCAAGGAGATGAAAGAGTTCAAGACATTTGTGTATTTGTGGTTCAAAGTCTTCAAGTCAGCACCTAAGTTGTCGTTGGATTGTTGTAAAATATTAATCCTATGCTCTAATTTCTTGATGCTATCTGAAGCCCCGTTGTTAGCATCGTCAGCATTAACATTGGACCGCTTCTGGGCTGGACCCTTTCTCTTAATGGTATCTAGTGCTTCTCGATCGTGTCTTCTGAAATCGTTATGTTTAAATTCCCACGCACCTTCACCATATTCATTTGATTGTTTTTCCTCGTTGGACTGCTTGACTTTGTGGAAATCGTACTTATTTAACTGCCTGACAAAACTAGCAAAGTTAGAGTGCTTGAAATGCTTTGGAAGAATCTCTTTGGTGAATTCATTGTTATCAATGACAACAAAGGAATCACCCTTGTCTGTCCACCTCACGATTCTGGAATACGAGTTATCCTCCAACATAAGGAATAACTTCTTGACGAAATCAGTGGAGCCTGACGTGGTGGATGATGAGTTAGATAAAGGAATACCGAGTGATTGGTTCAATGGAATCTCATCATTGCTCTCTTCAGTAGCAGAGAGTGTGGCAGAGGAGTTAGGTCTTTTATTTATAGCGCCACCTATGATTGATGATGAAGAACTTGGCCCAAAAGGATCCTCAAGGGATGACAAGTCTGGTTTGTAGTTACTCATCATTATCAATACTGCCTGAAAATAGGGCTTGGATTGGAAGAGTTTAGCAGATTGCTTCTAAACTGAAAGTGTAGACCACCAGCCGGTTGAATAGACAGCTAATAAATTGGTGATTTAGAGGTTAGTCAATTTATTAATTGTTTACAACTTTTTGCAAGCAGTTATTGGACTAGAAAATCTTCAAATTAAAGAGCGTGGGTAAGCTAAAGTCTCCGTGTCCGCCTTGGGGGCCTAGGTCCAGGGTGGTGCTGCGCCAACTTTGCCATATAGCGTAAACCCGCCCCACCCGATTTAGAGCAAATACAAAATATATATATATACGTTCGCAATTCTTGGTATCAAAAATTTTGTTGGAAAACGAACAAATAATGTTTGGACATGCAGGTGATAAGTTCCATACGTTTTTTTTTCTTTTTAAGACAAAAATCAAATGTTCCCAAAGATTACTGTAATAATTGAATGGTACAAAGACTAATTCATATTTAAATTCAATCTCTAACAGTATATCTACTATGACGGAAAGGTCTTTTATAGTAAAGTTGCCATTGGTCATTCCGTAGATATAAGAGACTAATTTTCTACATATATAGTTATTTATATATCCGATCAACTGTTGATCACTTGGTTTCTTTGGTGAAAGCAATAACCTTTTCATCAAACTTCACGGATTTTCTTCTCTCAGTCTTAGCTCCATTATGAGGCATCTGCAATTCAAAATCACCTTCATTAGTAGATTCCTTCAAAGATTTCAATGCTTGTTTATGGTTTTCCTCGTCCTTTGCTTTAGAAGTTGAGTCCGATCTCTTCTTCTGTAAAGCTTTAGCATCACTTTTACACTTAGAGCATGAGCACATGAATCCCCAATTGACCCTTAATTCTCTTTGTCTTGTGGCATATTCATGTTCTGGGTTGACATAGGAAGTGAACAATTCTTCGCCAGCACCAATCGATTTTTTAGCGTAGACCTTAATACCATCAGTTTTCGAATCTCCGAAAATAACCTTAACGTTAGGAGAACAATGATGGTTTAAATGAGACTGAATCAAGAACATAGATCCATCAACATTATTGATGTTGAAAGTACCGAGCATGAACAAATACTTCTCATAAGAGACTTCATGACCTGGAAACACTTCATTGAAAGCCTTGTGGCCCTGTTCCCATAGTTGTTCTTGCTGTTCCTTAACAAACAAGGCGCCACCATTAGCAGAATCAAAAGCCCCTCCAGTGGAATCAATGGCTTTGTAACGAGTGCGTTGAGAAACTTGGGCAAAGGCTTCAAATTGGGAAGCTAAGGTACCCGTCTTGTCAGTGATACATCTTGCATGGATTAAGCCCACTGCATAAGCTGCCATCCATCTGTTTTCTAAACAGAATTCAGAGTAACGGAACCACTTAGATGAATTTACAAGCTTCTTCTTATTGTCACCAAACACATTGTGCTTTAAAGTACCATGTAACTTATCGGTCCTCTTACATTTCAAAGAACACCAAGTTTCCGAACACACATTACAATCCAAACCTCTTTTAACATTATCCTTCAGGTTGGTGACACCACAGTAAGAGCAACAGATACCGTTCTTCATAAGGGTAAAATGATCCAATGGTGGATTAAAGAACAATGGTGATTCTTCTTCGAAAATCAAATCACCTTCCTTTAACGACTTGGCAGCATATAAACCCTTACCACGACTCTTTGTGAATTGTAATTTAACGGTCTCGGGAAATTTTAAGCCTGGAGTTTCCTTGGAAGTAATCTCATTAGCGTAGGAAAATTGAGTAGAAGTAATTAATAAATTAAAACTTTTCAGAACAGTTTTTAATCTCTTTTCACTCAATGACCAATTAGGATTATTTTCCTTCACTAAAGCGTGTAATTTACCAATGCCTATGGATTCTGTCTCTGGATCTTCTTTCCAAATAGCCATCACACCGGTGACAACTTCTCTTTCATGTGGAACAATTGGTTCTTGTGGTTCTTTAGACCCAAGTGGCTTATCATTGATGCTGAGTACTTCGATGTTCGGTATTCCCATATTGATTGATCGCTTTGATAGATTGTAGAATTTTTAATGAACTATTTTTTCTCGTTTAAAAAAAAAAAATCTTAGATTGATTCAGTATTGCTGGCTAAAAATTACTGAACAATCAATGTCTTTGAAGTTTCCCCAAAACTGATGATGATCTAGTGAAAAATTGTAAAAACTGGGATTATATAATCTTTCGCTAACATTATTATATAAAACCATATTTCCAATCACGTGGCAAAGTCTGATTTGCCGAGGTAATTTGCCTGCGCTTCACTGGCAGTGGCTTTGGGACCTTTGATCATCAATCGAAAGCAAAGTGAGGGGTCGTCAAAGAAAAGAGTTGTACAAACTATGTTTTTTTAATA
Source organism: Waltiozyma sp. UFMG-CM-Y6624 (assembly GCA_018343995.1). Taxonomy (NCBI): domain Eukaryota; kingdom Fungi; phylum Ascomycota; class Saccharomycetes; order Phaffomycetales; family Wickerhamomycetaceae; genus Waltiozyma; species Waltiozyma sp. UFMG-CM-Y6624. The sequence continues at coordinate 13,150 of JADIOT010002641.1, forward strand.
AACAAAGCTTTAGGCAAACAACCAATTGAGTTTACACTGATAATTCAAGTTGACTTTTTTCGTTTATACATCATGCTTCTCAAATCTCTACCAAGACAGTCGTTATTATCTTTCAAGTTTTCCCCAGTTCAGTTCCGTAGAGCTCAATCCACAACAATCAAAGTAACGCCACCACAAATCCCAACCCCTTCCATCACAGCTCAGCCAATAATTGTCCAACCAACACCTGTCATCCTTGAAACCACCAAAGAAAACAACAAAAAACCAAATAGTAACAGTAACAAGGAGAAGAAGAAAGATCAATATCCAAATTTACCATTATATCTGGCCTCGTTTATCCTTGGTGCCGGTTTAGCTCAACTTTTCCCATTAAGTGAGTTAGCTAAGTTTTGGATAAGTGAGCATTTGCCTCCAAAGGATTCACCATATGCTGAAAATTTCCGTAACTCAATTGAAACCAAATTACAGAAATTGCCCCTTTATCAACAACTTTACAATGATCCAAACTATGAATTTGTGAGAGCTTGGAATTACGTTGACTCTAATACCATTGATGAAGTGCTCACTACTGGTGTTCTTGCTGTTCCAGGGGGGATTGCTATTAAGCCAGTTTTATTTTACAATTGTGAAGCTAAGGAATCTATCTGTATCGTTCATGTTGGTCAGAAATTATGTGGGTATCCGTTCCTTATCCATGGTGGTATTCTTGCAACGTTATTGGATGAAATCATGAAGAGAAGCTCTAGTTTGAAGTTTGGAATTGACCCAGTTAAGGAATATAAGTGGGACCAAATTAAGACAGAGAGTATTGAATTACAATACAGATTCCCAACTTTTGCTAACCAATTTTTAATCATTAAGACTAAACTTAATGAGAATGGTGACATTGAAGGGCAAGTCCAAACTATTCATGGGAGATTATTAGTTAATGGTCTAGGTAAGTATTCTGAGGTCAAGGCTTCCATCTTACCGGTCATTACCAGTTCCGTTTCATCAACTAAAGAAAAAACTGGGCTTTCAAGATTCTGGCCATTTTGATTTTTTTTTTTATATTTATAGAATAATTCTGTAAGCTTTCTATGATTGATATATATATATATATATATTCACAAATGAAATTATTAAGTTTTAACTTTGATGACTTTCAGTTCAAATAGAGTATTAAAGTTGATTTTTTGTAATAAAGTAATTTTGAGCCCAATTGTACTGAATTTGAAAAGGAAAAAGAAAAAAAATACAAATTCGAGTCGAATATGTATTGTTTACATGGTGTATAAGAAGAAGCTTTCATTCTTGTGACAGTTTAAAATACCACATTATAATTTGTGAATAGGAATGTCACGTGAAGAATTCGACCTGACTCTAGTCAATTTTATGTATAGTAAAAGTAAACCAACCAACAAAATTTAAAAAGGGAATACAGAATTACAAAGATCCAGAACGCAAACTTTAGCTAAGTTCGCGTAGAACAATCGATTCGAAATGTTTACACAAATAGGAAGTATGTGTCACAAATTTAAAGCCTTTCAACTTTCAATCATCAGTATTTGCATTGCCACAAACGACAAAACCACAAAAATGACTTAGTCCTGTTTTCAGGAACAAGTATAAAAGTAAAAATATCCTTGAATTTCTGATGAGTTTCAATATTTAGTGTCATCAAACAAGTTTCTCACAGTATTCAGATACTTGCATCCTCTTTAGAATTTCTTGTTCAAATCTCAACAAATCCTTGATCAATCTAGTTAAAGTCTTCATTAAAATCTTTGAAATCACCTTTTCAAAATATAAAAATCTTACCCCTCAACTTTTGAAAAAATTAAATCCAAGACAATATCTTCAGAATATTATTCACTTATTTTTTTACATTTCATCACTTCAAAATGATTAAAGAATCTAACAACACTTTATCAGATCTTAATAACTTTTCTAATGATGATGCTTCCATTGGTAATGTTACCGCTGCTGGTGTTTCCTCTGACCATCCAGCCATCTTGAATTCTATATCGTTGAATGCTTCAAGAGACCGAATGAATGAGCTTTTTAAGGACTTCCAGAAGATCAATAATAGTGATTACATTGATCCAGCTAAAGCAAGAGAACCTACAAATGAATCTGAGAATGAAAAGCTTCAAAGCTTCGCATCTCCCCTGAAAACCTCTCCTGAACAACCAATCTTTAAGGACCAAGTCCTTGTCAAATATGATGCCGATTTCACCGAAGCCAAAACTTCAAATGAGATTGCCAATCCTAAAGTCCTCAATCCTCAAAACCAGAAGATCACTGCACTTTATATCGGTGACTTAGATGTCAATGTCACTGAGGAAGAGTTGTACAAACACTTTGCGCGCTTCAAATCATTGTCCTCTGTTAAAGTTTGTCGTGAACCAGCCTCAAATAAATCTTTAGGATATGGATACATTAACTTCAGCTCTGAAGAAGAAGCAGCTGATGCTATTGAGGAGATGAACTATACTCCAATTTTAACAAAGGAAATCAGAATTATGCCTTCGCTTAAGGGTAGAGACAAATTGAAATCTCTTGGTACCAATGTCTTTGTTTCTAACTTGAATATTAGTGAAGTGACTTCTCTACGTGTGTTATATGAGAAGTTTAGATCTTTTGGTAAGATTCTTTCTTGTAAGCTTGATCTCAGAAAGAGACAAGGTTTTATTTCATTTGAACAAAGATCTTCCGCAGAGTCCTTTGTTGATAAGGTTAATAAAAGAAATGTTGAAGGATTAGAAATTTATTGTTCTATCCACATCCCAAAGTCTTTGAGAGATGACTTTGTTAATCATGGATCTAACCCAATCACTGGTTTCAATGACTATTCACAGACAACTACTTCTTCATCGCTTATCAAATTGAGAAAGAAGACATCTGTTGATACTTTGAAATCCACTGTCGATACTCAACAGCATGGTGCTTGTCAATCGAGACACGTTCCTTTCAAGCCAGCTGGCTCTAGACTGGTCAAGTCCCCAATCGAATCTTCACTTTCATCTTCTCTCTTATCTGCTTGTACTTCCAGTGAAGTTTCTCCTCTTGAAGACTCAGGTTTCAAACAAGTCTATGTGAAGGGTCTCCCAGTGAATGTTACTGAAGAACAGTTGAAATCTATTTTCAGTAGGTTTGGAGAAATCGTTGATATTTACAAGGAAAATGTTCCTAAGTTCAAGTCATCATGGGGTCTTGTCACTTTCGATACAGAAAAAGCTGCCTTGAATGCAGTGAGATCAGTACACATGTCAATTTACGAAGGCAAGAAGATTACCTGTGTTAAGGCTTTAAAGAGGGCTGACCGTCAGCTTCAGCTTTTAAAGAACAAACCAAACTTAATTGTTCCACAAAGAGACTCATCCATGAGACAGTTCAGTACCGGGAACGAAGCCAAAAATGAGTCATACAAGCTTTACATGTACAACCTTCCCCATGGAATCAATGAGAATTTCTTCAAGATATTCTTGAGGTCATACACATTAGAAGGTGAAATCAAAAAATACAATATCAACTATCCAAAATCCGAAAATAATTACATCGAATTTGAGAAGGAATCAGATGCCAAAGAGGTATTAGCCAAATTAAACGGTGTTCAAATCTCTGGAAATATTTTACAAGTTAGCATGTACAGATTAAGACCACAATCAGTGATGAACTCTAATTTTGTCACGCCATCCATCAGAAAAGTGAGCTTTCAGGAGGAAGAAAGATTAGAAAAATATCTGAAGAAGGTTTACAATAACTTAGATGAAGGAAGGTGTCTTTCTAGAAACAACTCTACCATTCTCACCCACTCACAACAACCATATGTGCTTCCATATGCCCAACCCGGTCAGATCATCCCATCTAATGTCGCAAGAAATGCACCATTGTATCAAAATATCAATGGTAAGCGTTACAAGTTGGTTCCAATCACCAGAAGTGTTACATTTTCAGATGGCCTTGGGTTTGTTGCCCCAAAATGTCCACAAAACCCTTCCAGATTACCGAGCGTGGTTAATCAATCTTGAGGTATATATCTACTGTCAGTTGTGTTGATGGTTTGTACATGTGAACCGGGCAGTTGATTATTGCTGTTCAAATTAATTATACCCGCAACTGAAATTTCTAAGCTATTTAATTTCTTAAATTCAAGCATATCAACTATTGGATACAACTTCCAAGTTATATCTCTTGATCATGAAAGAGATCTTTTATAGTTTCATAATAAATATGCTACGTAAATTTATAAATATTAAACTGAATCCAGCATTGACTCATATGCTGTGGTTTAGATTCCTATGATCTGTCAATTTCCTTATATATAATATCATCATTTATATTACGATACATCATGATTGCTCACTTAATAATTAAAGCTATGTCAATATAGCAATACTTAGTTTTAAAGAAAAAACAGAACAGTCTCATTTCAAGAAGCAACATGAACAAGTCTCAACCTTCCAATAAAAAAAAATACAAAAAAAACATTAGTTTGATTCATTAGCTGAAGAGCTTGTTGATGCAGAGTTTTTGCTGTTGTTATTAGTAAGTGGATAATTCTGATTGTTACTTTTCTGACTTTGTAAACCGGATGAGTAATTTGGACTGATATTACCACTACTCGTGTTGATTTTAATTCTTGGTAACTCTGATATTCTTTGAATGACAAATTTCTTCTCATCTTTAAACACATTATCATCCTTTCTATCAGGTGGGTTAAAACTGTTCATGAATTGCAATAGTTTATCTCTGTTCTTGGTCAAGACATCCAGGACTGGCTTGGATTTAGATGGATTGGCAATGAAGATTTTGAAAACATTGAAACTATCTTCTTGAAGATTCTTTGATTTATCACTCAATAAGATCATGACCAATTTCAGATTCTCTGGGCTTTCCACGTATAAAAACATAAATTCACGGAATGTTTTATCCAATAAAATTTGTGATAAGAACTTGATTGCGTATCTTTTTGTGACGTATGAGTTAGAACCAATATGTGAGTTGATATGGTTGATGAAATTCGTTGAATTTCTTCTTAACCAATTGGCACTTAATTCTCTATGTGTCAAGATCAACTCCGTTAAAGTTTGAAAAGAACTTGTAACATTCTCAAACGTTCCCTTTCTTGAAAAATCAAAGTATTTCCAGAATGTTGGATCTTCTAACATTATAGCCGTCAAAGTTTCAACCTTAATACAATGTCTTAAGATCTCACCAGTTATATGGGATATGTTAGGTACTTCAGGGCCTTCCATTAGTAGCCGTAAGATCTTGGGATTTTCCAGAAGATAATCCACCGTGGGGGATCTATTTCCAATTTGTCGCCTCAATAGAGTCGAGAACAAAGTTGATACGTCCATTCTTGAATCAAAGTCTAAATTTGACAAGTTTGCAATTAGATTATAAAGTAAACCTGTTTGATACACCTCTTGTGCTAATTGAGCAATCAAATCTGGTTGAGGATCATTATCTTCATCACCGTTTATAATCACCTTAATTGAACTTAGATAGCGGGATGTCTCATCCTGAAGTTTCTTCCTATCACTTGTAGTGTCAAACTTTGTGACTTGTTCGTTCAATGCACGGACTAATTCTGATGGTGTCTTGGGGTTTCGTTTGAAGAAAAATGATGCCATGATGGAATTATGTGTTTGTGTGTGAAGGTTTTATTCTTGAGTTTATGAGTGTTGATAAAAAAATTGACTGGCTTAAAGATTTATTAGCTGATTAGCTGTATGTTAAAGTCTAACTATTTATTTTTATATCTTGCTGTTATTTGTAAACAAACTAAACTCCATGATGAAACAATGGAAACCACAAAACCCATATTCTCTAGATGTGTACTCCGCGCGGATCAAAATATGAAATCTTGGAATTTTGCCGCTAAACTTTGTGTTGGCCAGCCAGGTCGAAGAATTTATTTTTGGTAATCTGATCACGTGATTGCTTGTGTGATTTATGGCATCAACTCTTATAATTCTAATTAATTGAATATATTTTTTTTTTATTTTAATTGATGTTTGATAACTACAATCCAAATAGAGATATTTTGAAATGAAAAAGATTGATTTTATCGACCATATTTCCCTGGAAGCAACTAAAGCAATGGCGTGCCCTGTTAATAATATTCAAGAGATCTGAAGGTGCTACATACAAACAATAGAACTTTTAGTCTATGTAAATTCATGCTACTGTCTCACTGATCTGATTTTATATTTTTTCTATTTACAAGCTTCTTTAATTAACTCTACATACAGCACTTCAAAAGCCAAAAAACTTCATGACTCTCATCTTAACACCTTCCAAATTGTTGATCTTTGGTCTGACATCCAAATAAAAACTAGCCATACCTGGCATTAAAGGGTTAGGTTTTCCACTATAGAAATCAATGACATAATCCACTTCCTTGCCACATCTATCCACGGTCCAGTCATGACGATCAAAAGGTTTCTGATACCCGAGCAAACTAAAGAACCAAGCCTTTGGGGTTAATTTCTTTGAATCACCTTTAAACGAAGATAATTTCACACCACCGCATAAATCACCACCATGACCTTCTTCCCATTTCAAGATTTGAAACCATGCTCTTTCATTTACAGCATTATGTATAGGGACGACAGTTTGCATATCTTCTGCTGTGGGGTTCCAATTCTTACGCTTCATAGCTTCGAAAAATTGCTTTTGAGATGGATAGATCCAGTTGCCACTTCCGTCTGTACGCGGAATAGTTGAGACCTCACGTTCTTCAGGAAGTACCACGTTGGTAGTGTATATCGGTGTATCTGGAATGTTTTCTGATGAGTGTTCGATGGCTGTAGGGATCTTACTACCATCAACCAGTCTTGGTCTGTTGGAAGGAACGGATTGTGGTTGAGCTAATGCTTGTTTATCACCACTAAGTTCTGCCCATTTGGCTCTAGCTTTATGATCAACTGGACATTTATCAGAGGTAGCTGAGCCTTCTAGAAGTGGATGTGGAGCTTGTGTGTGTGTTTGAGCTGATTTATCACCACTTAAATCTGCCCATTTGGCTCTGGCATCAAGATCAACTGGACATTTGTTACTTGTTGCATTTGTTGGTATTGGATGTGGCGCAACTTCCGAGGTGTTATTCTGAGACCATGTGGCTCTTTTTGTGTGATCTACTGGACACTTTGGTTGCTCTTCTGAAGGAGACATCTTGTTGTTGGTATGGTTTAACCAGGGGATTGAACCTTATTAGATTGTATGTTTAGATAAAACTTTACTATTAAAAATCAATTTCAAATCTGGTAGATCTTATTTGCTGCAAATCTTTGAAATATTTCAGTAAAGTTCTGATTCCACGCGATTATTGCCTCATACAGCTATTTTATAATGTTTTTTTGAAATTTCTACAAAATGTCCTGTAAAACATGCATTATGATACATGTCCATAGATTCAAAGAAATTGGGAAGGGTCTCTCGTCATATTCCCCTAATACCTGTATAAATCAGCCAAAGCTGTTATATCAGAGAGTTCTTTTAAACCAGCCATCTCACTCTCAATCAAAGATGACATCGTCAACAATAACAACGTCCAAACGTTCATCATGACTTTCCAAAGGAATCTCCTCTACCAATTGTTCTTTCAATCCAACTCCAATCATACTCTGTGGTTTCTTGCCAAACTTCATAATATGTCGTTTGATAAAATCATCGTAAAATCCAGCTCCATGGCCCATTCTATAACGATCAGAAGTAAAAGCAACACCAGGTAATATTAACAAGTCCAGCCCTCTATCCTGTCCAGTTACATCTTGGTCTAATAATGAAATACCTGAAGTTGGTTCAAGTAATTCATAAGGACCTTGAGGTTTCAGATCTAAAACCGATTTGAAATCAGGCATTTCGTAGAATATCAGCATCGATCGTTGAGTATCATATCTTTTCAACGTACTGTCTTCGATACGATGACAGTGTGGTAGGTAGACTTGCTTCCCCAGTTCAAAGCAAGTCTTGATAAACAGTAAAGTTTGAACTTCACTTGTTGGCATGTTCATATACAGCGCTACATTTCTGGCTGTTCGGAATGAAGCGGTTTGAATGAGTTTGGAGTAGACGTTTGTCGATTGACGTGCTAGTTCTTCTTGTGAAAGGGTAGAAAGTTTGGTGGCTATTTGTTTGCGCAGCAAGGTCTTTGCTTGTTTTATTGACTGAGTGGACATCTTAATTCTTCATAATTAGGTAAGTGTGGTGAATATGGAAACCAAAGATCTACTTAGACATTATACCCTTTAGTAAAGTTTATATTTTGTTTAATTGACTACTTCTCGCGCTCGATTAATTATCTAATTATTTTAATTATTTAAAATATCCAGAAAAACAAAGCATTAACAGTATATACGTGTATTCATTAGGTTTTGAATAATCCACTGAAAAATTTATCACTGTAAATAATCTTTTTTTTTCTATTTAATCCAAAAATTGAATATGTTAGTTAAATGAACCCAAACCCAACTGGCCACGCTTATTATTAAAGAATATTACCGATCTGTTTACCTAGCAACTTTCGATGCCGGTTTAGCCTGCTATGGTGTGCTGTAATATCACAAATCTGTTGCTCTTAATTTATATTTAAAGCGATCCTATAGTCTGAGTTTGCTACCAGTATACTAGATAACAGCAACCAGTCACTTCCTTCTCAAAAGTTCAATAAGCTTCATACATCATTTCGTCAGATAGACCCACACATATCATTTATATTTTATTTTCAGCTTCAATTGAATTAGAATTCCCCTTAAAACATACTTAAGACATGTCAGAAACCATATACATCCAGCCTCGAGTAGGTGAGACGAACGAATCAAAAACTTCTGCAGCGTGACAGGATTTTATGAAAAGACAATACATTCCTGCTGAAAGGGACGTTGATCCTGAATTGAAACAAATGGCAGAATCCTTCTGCAAGAAGAAGTTTTTTTTCGTGTTAATATTGCATCCTGCGATTTAAGGTGAATCTGACATGAGGAGGGTGATTCCTTTTTTTTTTTTGATGACGATGGATTCACAAAATTCGGCGAACTTCAGAATAAATTGAGTGATATCATACAGAAGAATAGTTCTCCTAACAATGAGTCTTCTAATGCAGAACTTGGTGAATCGTCAAAGAATATCCAAGTTGCTATTGATTGGTGGAAATGGAACGACTCTAAAAGAAAGGAAGTCTTATTTTGCACTAAAGGTTTGAGTTGTTCCAAGAAAGAAGAAGATTTCGAAAATTACTACGATACTAAGGCTTGGAAAAGAAATTTATGGGTAACCAGAGAGATTTTGCTTCATTTCAAAGAACCATTTAACGACCACAAGATCTTTTAGCTAGTTTTAAATCTATTAAAAATCTGGAACTGCCGGATTTTGAGCCTGTATATATGGTTTGATATATTTAGAAGAAACTATGAATTATGTACATTCATTTATTAATCACGTGTTGAAACTTAGGTCCAAAGCAAATCTTTTATCTTTCGACGTTTACCTAGTGATGACGTAATTGAGATCTATTGCAAAAGCCGTACTTCGGACTTCGAAGGAATTAGCAACAAAAAAAACGCGGAAAAAACAGACGCCGATGTACCTTGAAAGTATACACTGCAGCAAAATTACACCTCGGGTGCCTAAATTTTTATAGAATTACACCCTATAAATTTCATAATTAATCGTTGAAAGTTGAATAAAGTCGGTTGATCATCGGCCAGATTGTTTTAAATAGTCAACAGCTGAAAATTTTCTCATGTGATGTATCAGGTAATTAGTTAAAATTAGCTGAAACTAATCTAACTATTATCGTCGGATGCAGGTTTGGACCCGTCAAACGGTGCGTGAATAATTTATCTGTCAGAAATTCCCGGGTGTAAAAATATTATAAAATTATATAGACGTTTCTAGGCATTAAAGAGGCCGCTTGCATTTTATGTTGATCAGGTGGGAATCTTGAAATTCCTAAACCATCAGCCAGTTTTGCTTCTAACCACTAACAAGCTCAACGTGGTAAAATAAACCTGATATTGACCTTTGTTACCCAAGTTCTTCATTGATTAGCTATAATTGGTTAACTTTTTGATCTGATTTACTCCACCCATGGTTGGTTCATTCGTTTTAAGAACATTCAGCCAAAGGGCGTGTTCATCATCTATAACATCATATCGTTCGTTGATCACAACACAACAACTCCTTTTGTCTCCCAAAAGACTAATAACTTCTTCCTCATCTAATGAATCTAAAGAATCTATCACTAACCAGATTTTAAGATCTAAGATCAAATTTTCAAAAACTTCAACCAACTTACAATTCCAAACAAAAAGTTTCTTTTCAACATCAGTTGTCCATCTAAACAACAAACCAATATCTGCTGAAATACCAAAGACAATCCCACTTCCAAAATCCTTTTTCCGTAATTCAACCATTGGAAAACTGTTGAAATTCACAATCATCACCACTGGTACTACTGCTATTTCTATTTGTTTGCTCCTTGTCGGCTTCTTCATTTATGATGCTACAACTTATCAACCTGATCCATTACCTGAGAATTTGATCGTCAATGAATTGGCCTTAAACCCATTAAAGGGTGGTCCAGAGAACTTACCTATTTTGAAACATAACTTGGATGATTTTGATTGTGAAGTTAATGAAAATTTGAAGTATAGACCAAAGCTTGTCGTTCTTGGTTCTGGTTGGGGTTCAGTTGCCTTATTAAAGTCTTTGCATCAAGGAGATTATGATGTCACTGTTATTTCTCCTACTAATTACTTCTTATTCACCCCTCTTTTACCATCTGCTGCTACTGGTACTTTGGAAGTCAAGACCTTAACTGAATCTATCCGTCGTATTGTTAGTCATTTACATGGCCATTACTTGGAAGCTTATGCTGATAAGGTAGAATTTACTGAGAAGTTGGTTAAAGTACATCAAAGGGATGCCATTACAGGTGAAAAGAAGGAGTTTTATGTTCCTTATGACAAATTGGTTATTGGTGTTGGTTCCAATTCTAACACTCACGGTGTTGAAGGTTTAGAATACTGTAACCAATTGAAGACTGCTGAAGATGCCATTGATATCAAAAAGAGAATTACTGGTATCTTAGAGAAGGCCTGTCTACCAACTACCACTGATGAAGAACGTCGTCGTATGTTAAGTTTTGTTGTTTGTGGTGGTGGTCCAACAGGTGTTGAATTTGCCGCCGAGTTATTTGATTTATTGAATGAAGATTTACCAAAGTCTTATCCAAAGATTTTGAGACAGGAACTTTCTGTTCATATCATTCAATCTCGTTCTAATATCTTGAATACTTATGATGAAAGAATTTCCGAATACGCAACAGAGAGATTCAGAAAGGAAACTATTGACGTCTTAACAAATTCCCGTGTCGTTAAAGTTCTTCCGGATGAAGTGATTTTCTCACAAGTTGATGAACTTACCGGCGAAAAAGTTTTGAAATCTGTTCCTTTCGGTATGTGTCTATGGTCTACTGGTGTTGCTCAAAACCCATTAGCTCGTGAAGTAGTCAAGAGCTTACAAGGCTCCCAACGCAACAAACGTGCTATTGAAACTGATTCTCATTTAAGAGTTTACGGTGCTCCATTAGGTGATGTCTACGCCATTGGTGATTGTTCCACCATTAGAACCGATTTAGCTGATCATACTGTTGATTTTGTTAGAAAGCATATCATTGATAAACATTTGAAGCATATTTCTTCTTCTCAAATTATCACGGATGACGATATTAAACATTTGAAATTATCATATTCTGAGATCTTCGAATTGGGTGCTGAGATTTCCAAAAGACAGCCACAAGCTTCGGAAGCTTTGAATTTCCTTAATGAATTAGTCCCACATTATGACAGTAATGGTTCAGGCCATTTAACCTTTGATCAAATTGCCGAGTTATTCAAAGATGTTGATTCCAGAATCACTTCATTGCCTGCCACCGCTCAAAGAGCTAATCAACAAGGTAAATATCTAGGTAAGAAGCTTACTCGTTTCGCACGCTCCAATATGACTTTAACAGCTAATGAAATAAATGATGGTGATATTGATGCTTTGATCTATAAGCCTTTCAAATATAACCATTTGGGTTCTTTGGCTTATATAGGTAATTCTGCTGTTT